>LNAC01000740.1:96745-155185 GCA_002007465.1 Ailurus styani
GGGGGGGGGGGGGTTACGGAAATCAGCCTGATGGAAGTCCAAACATAAAAGGGATCCCCCATATGCGTAGCGCCATGGTTTGGTGTCCCCTCATAAAGCGTCCGGTGAGCAACAGAGGAGGGGAGTACTTTAGGGCCGCCATCATTTGTTTCTTATAAAATAGCCTTCCCATTTCTCAGCAGATCCCTCCAAAAAGTATTTCATGGAAATCTAAGCTTGCAGAATTCTCAGGGCGATAGGGTAGAAGGTTATCCCAGCATGGGATAACCCGGAGGCAGATGGGCAGATGTTCTCGCTGCGCCACCTGGTGGAGAAGGAAGAGCCAGGGTGGAGGCTCCCCGGGACCCTCTTCCTCCCCAGGGAGAGGCGAGAGCCACAGACCCCAGAAACCTACATGTTACTACACTTCCCAGAGGTCTGTGCGCAAAAGGAGGGGGCCGAGCCGCGGCTCTCCTTCCTGCCTCCCCCGTGCGGGCTGTTCTAATCCAGAATGTCGGCTCCTTCTTCCTTGCCTCTCAAAGCTCCGTAGAGGCTGGGCAAACCGGGCATCGCCCACACCTAACCAGCTAGGAGGAGCTAAGCGCTGCGAAACTTCTGGGAAATGTAGTTTCCGGGAAGACAGAGGCGACCAATTAGAGCCGGGCGGGGGCTTGTCACGTGACCGTCGCGGTCAGCTGTTCTGTGACTTCGTTTCTCACCTGCCGCGAGGAGGGATTCCGAACTGTGGGCAGGGATTCCTGCCAGCGCCTGGTCTCCACTTCTGGGCTGGCTTCCTCAGCCCCTGAGCTGTCCCTGTTGGCCCGACGCAGCGCCGCCAGCATGTTTGCATATCCTTAAACGTGTCCTGGCGCTCCCTCACCTCGTGTCAACTTGCAGGCTCTGTAGGACGTCACCCTGCTCTCCGAGCCTGACTTCTGCAGCCGCAAACTGACACTCGAGTTGCTTCAGAGCTTTAGTGAATAGGCCATTACTCGGTTATTGGAACGCCTCGTCTTTGGGAACGTTTTCCACTCTCTGTTCTCACTCTACCACCTTGTCCTCACCCATGACCGTGTCGCCTCAGAAACATGATGTAGAGGGACTACATCCCCTAACCTCTCAGGTTGGGGACACTATAATCAAGGTCTCCGGCTTCNTCAAGGTCTCCAGCTTCAGTTAAACCCTAAACGCAGGGCGTTGGGACAGCACTGAGGGGAGGAGGCTTTTAAAGATTTTTTATTTATTCATTTGACACAGAGAGAGAGATTACAAGTAGGCAGAGAGGCAGACAGAGAGAGAGGAGAGAGGAGGAAGCAGGCTCCCTGCCGAGCAGAGAGCCCGATGTGGGACTCGATCCCAGGACCCTGAGATCATGACCTGAGCCGAAGGCAGCGGCTTTAACCCACTGAGCCACCCAGGCGCCCGGGAGGAGGCTGTTAAAAGCAGAAGCAGGGAATGTGCTGCCAAGACCTCTGGTAGTACAAGGCTTTGGAAGGGTTATCTCTTCGGCCTTCCACCTCATGTTCCTCCTGAAAGAGGGAGAAAGGGGTGCCTGGCTGGCTCAGTCCGTGGAGCTTGTGACTCTTGAGCTCGGGGTCCTGAGTTCAAGTCCCACCTTGGGTGTGAGATAAACAAATGAACGTTAGGGAAAAATTAAGAGAGCATGAGAATGAAATGCACAGCAAAGCTCTATGTCAGTTACGAGAATCCTAGAATGGAACTTTGGTATGAAAGTGGAAGATACTATACTCAAACCGAAGTGCTAAGTAACATATAAAGAATGAAATGAGAAATAACAAGAGAACAGAGCAAAGATGCTGAATTAATATGTTAATAGAGTTAAATGAACCTAGAGAACAAATAATAAAGTCCTTTACAAAGCATTATGATGGAAAAGAATAGGGCGTTTCTGAGGCGAAAGCCAGGTATATGCAATGTTTTGTTAGCCTTCCAGAAAGATGAAAGGATTATACCCCCAAAATTCCCTTGGGAAGTGGCAGGTGTATGAGAACCCTGGAAATGAGTAATCTGGCTTCAAAAAAAGTAATTTTTAAAAAGGAGTCTTTTCTTGAGAGGAAAAGGAGATCTAAAACAGGTATATTTGGACATTTCAGAGCCCCGCCCCCCCACCCTGGGCTGCACCTTACAGACGGAATCCCATGGAGACTGGGTTCCTGCTGTCTACACCTGCCGTTGTGCAGATATTGGATCTCAGGGTGGAGGCCACACACAGCCTGAAACTTCTCAGGAAGTGTGCTGTCAAGCACTGGTGAGGAGATTTGTTTTGGTGTTGTTCTCTTATGATGATAATGTGTTATTAATGTATATCTTTCATTCCTCTGTAGTATAAGGTCCATTTGTCATGCAAAAACTCCATGAACTGCCTTAAACCCTATCTGTAGTGTTTTCACACACGGTGTGATATTTGATATAAGAAAAGCAGCACACTGGTGAGTTAACAATTAACCAGAAAAGATAGGACTTTGAAAGGAATCCAGTTTGTTACACTTTGGCATGTCAGCCTCCCCACCTAATTCTAAATTTAAAGACTTACTGTTTACTAACAGGAAGTTACAACTATATATATGTGTCTCTGGGGAAAATGCAGGCAGAGAATAGCCACATCTTTATATGCAAGGCACATATCCAGAACCAAACAAAACAATTCTGGACTCCCACACTGAACATTAATATTTTATGAGTAGAGCACAAGATCCCCAAAGAACAAGAAAAGCTACACATTATAGAAAAAGAAATCATGCGGGTATCAATTTTCATTAAGGCAGAGCGATGGATCTTTAATGATTTGTGCAGAACCAGTCTGTTTTCAACTCATTGCCCTCCAACACTTCTGTAAAATAAGAGTTTATTTCCAGGGAAAAAATGAAATTATAGTACAATATAAAATATAATACCATTTTTAATTATTAGATTTAACATACATAAAATCTCTCTAAAATTGCTGTAAAAGCGGGGCACCTGGGTAGCTCCGTCATTTGAGTATCTGACACTTGATCTCAGCTCAGGTCTCAATCTCAGGGTCATGAGTTCAAGCCCCACATTGGGCTCCACACTAGACATGGAACCTACTTTAAAAAATAAGATAAAATAAAAAATAAAACAAAATAAAATTGCTGTAAAAGCTCCCAAACACTTAGGCTCGATTCCATACTTAGTTCATGGAAGACTAGATCACCAACCCACACTTGTCTAAGGACCATATTTGAGTAGCACTGAGATAAAGCATCTACAAATGAAGATCTTACAGAAACATATCACATATTACTCCCTGACTCAAACTGTTATTATTTTTTAATGTCAACTTTTCTTGAAGCCACAATTGTGTGTAGTTTAAAAGGACAGCCAGGAGCGCAAAGTTTTAAAAAAACAAGAGTCGTCTGTACCTTCCTTCACCTCCCCCTCCCAATTCCTGTTCCATCTCTGTCCATGTTTCTGAACAGTAAGCATACGGGGCTACTTAAGTGACATATTTCATTCTAAGATATAAATGATAATGAATAACCATCACCCACATTAAGAAATAAAGCATTATATTTATAGTTGGAGCTCTGTGTTACCCTCCCTGATTTCATTCCCCCTGCCAGAGCAAAACCAAATGTGTTTTTTATCAGTGTTTATTATTCCCATACGTTTCTTTTTACACTTGTACTAGGTATAGACATATCTAGTATTCCCAAATATATTATCTTTTCATGTTTTCAAGTTTTATAAAAATGGCACACTCCTTCCTAGAACTTTTTTCTGTAAGATTATGTTTTTGAAAATTGTCCACAATAACATACATTGAACGAAGCTGTGCTTCATTAATTTGTTCTGATGTACAGTAGCTCATTATTTGAATATACCTAAATTTATCTACCCATTTTCTTGCTGATAGAAATTTAGATTATTTCCTGTTTTTATCATTACAGGGTTGCAATGAACATTCTTATAAATGTCTCCTCAAACACAAGTGTGAGTAGGGTATAGACCCATGTCAACCTAGTGATTCATATACCGGTGAGTGAATCCTGGGTTGAAGGGCATATGCATCTTTATATATCTTCACCTTTAAATATTGTCTACTTGGTCTCTGAAGTCCTTGTACCAATTCACACTTATTTCAACAGGGTAGGAGATTTCCCATTTCTCCATATGGTCACTGACATTTGAAACTGTCAGACTTTAATTTCCCAATCTGATGGATTTGAAATGGTACCTCATTATGTTTTCGTTTGCATTTCTCTGATTAATGATGAGGTTGAGCATCTTTTCATGCACATATTAGCCATTCTGGTGTCTTATTCTGTGACTTACCTGTTTATTTTTTATTCATTTTTCTTTTTTTTTAAGATTTGTTTATTTATTTATTTGACAGAGAGAGAGAGATCACAAGTAGGCAGAGAGGCAGCCAGAGAGAGGGGGGAAAGCAGGCTCCCTGCCAAGCAGAGAGCCCGATGCGGGCCTCGATCCAAGGACCCTGAGATCATGACCTGAGCCGAAGGCAGAGGTTTTAACCCACTGAGCCACCCAGGTGCTCTCAGGCATTTTTAATTTTAATGATATTGACTTTATCAGCTTTTTTCTGTATTGGTTGTAGTTTTTTTAAAAAAATTCAATTTAATTAACATATACTGTATTATTAGTTTCAGAGCTAAAATTTAGTGATTCATCAGTTGTATACAACACCCAGTACTCATTACTTCAAGTGCCCTCCTTAAATGCCTATCACCCAATTACCCCATCCCCCACCTACCTCCCCTCCAGCAACCCTCAGTTTGTTTCCTAGACTTAAGAGTCTCTAATGGTTTGCCTCCCTGTTTTCATCTTATTTTATTTTTCCTTCCCTAAGTTGTGCTTTTCATATTTTATTAAATCTGTGTTGTAGCCAAAGATCATATGATATGCTCTCATATTTTCTTTTAAGTCTTCTTTTCTTGCTAGGTTCTTGAATTCCACTTGGATTTTTTTATTTCACTCAAAAAAGAGTATCAATTTTATTTTATTTTATCTGTAAAGATTCCATTTATTTACTTGAGAGAGAGACAGAGCATAAATGGGGAGAGGGACAGAGGGAGAGGGAGAAGCAGGCTCCCCCCGCAAGCAGGGAGCCCAACGTGGGGCCCAATCCCAGGACTCTGGGATCATGACCCAAGCCAAAGGCAGATACCCAACCAACTGAGCCACCAGGGTGCCCCAAGAGTTCCAATTTTGTTTTATTCTTTCCTCTTTGAATAACCAGTTACTCAACACCATTGTTTTAACTGTCTTTTCTCCACTGATCTGCAAAGTCACTCTGTTGTATGTATCTGCTATCAATCTATGGCTGTGTTCCTGAGCTCCATTCTGTTCCAGTGGTCTCGATCTCTGCCCCAGTTTCAATGCCAGTCTTAATGGCCACATGTTATAAGTCTTGTGTGCTACAGTGAGTCTGCCATCCTCTGCTGATTTTTCATGTGTGTTTTACCTATTCTTGTACCCTTCCATTCCCATTTTAGAATCAGCTTATCCTGTTCCCAAAGAAACATGTCAGGATTTCTATTGGAATTCAGTAAAATCCACATGTTCCTATGGAGAACTGACCTCTTTGTCATATTAACTTTTTCTGCCCATGTTCATAATATGTTTCCCTGTTTACTTAATTCATCTTTAAGATTTTTTAAATCATTTTTTATAATTTTCTTCATAAGATTTTAAACATCTTTTGTACATTTATTGGAAAGTATTTTATAATTTTTATTAGAAGCCTTTTAAATTTTATTTTCTTTGGAAGTCAATTTTTTCTAGATTTGTTGAGACATAATTTCTTTTTTAATGTTGTAAATGACATCTTTTTAAAATTATACTTTCCAACTTTTTCTGTCTAGACCATAGTACAACAATAGAACTGCCTTGCTAAACTCTCATATTAATCCTAATAATCTGTAAATTATCTTGGCTTTATCAATGTAAACAATCATATAACCTGTGAATGATTATATGGAAGTGATAGCAATAGACTGAATGAATAGTGAGCTCCCAAAGCTGTCCACATCCCAACCCCCAAAACCTGTGAATATACTACCTTACATGACAAAATGGACTTTGTAAATGTGACTAAATTAAGTGTCTTGAGATGGGAGAGTTGCCTGGATTACCCAGGTGGGCCCAGAGTCATCACAAGGGTCCTTTTGGTAGGGAAGCAGAAGGAAAAGTGCAGGCTATGTGATGACAGTAGTGGAGAGAGACCATGTGATGGCAGAAATAAATTTTGCAGTGACGCGCCTGGACGATGGAGGAAGGGGCCCCTGGCCAAAAAATGTGAACTGTGCCTAGAAACTGAAAAAATAAGGAAACAGACTCTCTAGAGCCTCCGGGGGAACACAGCCCTGATGACACCTTGATTTTAACCCCCTACGCCTAATTTCAGACTTCCAGACTGCAAGAGAATCAATTTGTGGTGTTTTAAGCCTCTATGTTTGTGGCAATTTGTTACAGCAGCAACAGAGAAATTAATACAGACGCGTGGAAGGTAAACTTTAGGAGACCTATCTGGTCTGAACTCATTCTAATTCTGTTCTCTCATTTGTGAGTTTGGTGTTTTTAAACCTGTAAACAGGAATCTTGGTTCCTCAGTACAAGATAGGAGCTATTTTCTCCCTTCACAATCTTTGCATCATTTATTTCTTTTTCTTTTCTTCCTTTTCTGCCTGGCCAGAATCCCCAGATACAATATTGAACAGAAAGTTGGTAGAGGACCCCTTGTCATCTTCCTGATTTTAAATAACATATTTTTAAAGATTTTATTTATTTAAGAGAGAGAGAGAGCAAGCACAGTAGGGGAAGGGACAGAGGGAGAGAGACAAGCAGACTCCCCACTGAGTGGGGAAGCCAGACACGGGGCCTGATCCCAAGACCCTGAGATCATGACCTGAGCCAAAGGCAGACACTAAACCCACTGAGCCACTCAGGCACCCCTAAATGATATATATATTTTAAAGTAATCTCTATACCCAATGTGGCACTCAAACTCACGACCCTGAGATCAAGCATCACAGGCTCCACTGACTGTGCCAGCCACATGCCCCCCATCTTGCTAATTTTAAAGGGAATGTTTCTAATACTTCACCATTTAAGTATTCTTTTTGGGGAAAAAAAGTATTTGCTATAAAATATTGATAGAGAATTTCATCGAATTAAATAAATTCCTTCTCCCCAGTGGCCAAGATTATTCTTTTTTAAGTAGGCTCCACACCCAGTGTGGAACCCAACGTGGGCCCTGAACTCACTACCCTGTGATCAAGACCTGAGCTGAAATCATGTGATGGACACTTAACCAACTGAGCCCCCCAGGGACCCTTAGCTAAGATTATTTTTAACATAAATGAGTGCTAAATGTTATCAAATGCTTTTTCTGTGCCTATCAAGGTAATCACATAGATTTTCTCCTTTAATCTGTTATTGTGATGATTTAGATGAATACTTTTTTTTTTTAAGTTGGAACAACTTTGCATTACTGAGATAGAACCAGCTTGGTTCTGCTGCATTCAGTTTGCCAACATTCTAACTAAAAATTTTGCATCTGTGCTTATGAGTGAAACTGGCTCTAAATTCCTACCTTCTGCTATCCTTGTCTGGTTTTGGTTCAGGGTTCAATAGGCTCACAAAATGCGTTGAGAGTGTTCACTATCCTGTTACTTCGGATGATTCTTTTTATTTTGGAAATTAAGCATTTATTTACAACTACAGAAGACTGAGATTCAGTTTTCTTAAATTCCACACACTCTTACCCACACTTCTACTGCCCTCCTCCTCCCTGTATCATAATTTTTGGTTCAGTCAATATTCAGCATTATCAGGATTATGTAAATATTTACATACTAATGAGCTGTATAAGTTATATTTACGTATCTTTTCCTAAACAACTTTTGGCTTTCCCTAGAGTAAATAAATGACCTCTTTTTTTTTTGTTTCTTTCTTTTTTTTGTTTTAGTTTTTTATGTGCCAATCAATAATTCTTCCTGAAACTACTGCATAGTACTGCGAATCTCTCAATTCACTGAAATATTAGGTAACTGAACAATTGCATGTTTTTTTGTGGAGAAATTTCTCCTGGAGTCCTCTTTTCTCTTGCTCCAAACTGTCCTGTCCTGTGTGCCTGCTTCCAGCTGTTTCGGGGACTAACCCCTTTTATGTTCTTTTTATCTTGTTTCTGTATTAGAATCCTTGTATCCTGGGGGCACCTGAGTGGCTCAGGTAGTTAAGCTTGATCTTGGCTTAGGTCTTAATCTTAGGGTTGTGAGTTCAAACTCCACCTAAGCTTACTTTTTAAAAAGTAAATAAAATAAAATAGAATCCTCATGTCCTGGTTTCCAGGGTTTCCTCTTTCTTGATTTACTGGCTCATTTTGGTGAACACATTCTTTCATTTAGAGATGGGGTACATGGAAGATAAAACTTTTGAGGCCTAACTTGTCTGAGTTTATCTAAATTCTGCTCTGTCATGTGCTGCATTGACTGGTGTAGAATTCTAAATACGAATTCTCTTCCTTCAGCATCTAGAAGGTAGGTAGCCTTCTACTTTCAGTCTTGTCAATGAGAAGACCAAGATGGTTCTGATTCTCAGTTTTTTGCATGTGAGGTGTTTTTCCCTGTCTTATTGCTTTTATGATAGTCTCTTTACATCTGACACTCTGAAATTTCATAAAAATATGCTTTGGTGTAGATTATTTCCCTTGTTGCCTTGGACTGTTAGGGCCTCTTTTTTTTCTTTTAAGGTTTGTGTATTTATTTTAGAGAGAGTGAGAGAGAGCACAAGCTGGGGAGCACCAGGGTGAGGGGGAAAGAAGCAGACTCCTCGCTGAGCAGGGAGCCCGACACAGGGCTCCACCTTCAACCCCAAGATCATGACCTGAACTGAAACCAACAGCTGGACGCTTAGCCTCCCAGGTGCCCCTGGACTGTTAGGGCCTTTTAATGAGGAAACTCACATCCTCAATTCAGGGAAATTTTCTTATATCTTGTATGTATGTGTATATGAGAAAGAGAACATATATAAAAGAATATGAGTAATATAAATCATGAAATATAGTAGTAAAAAAATGCCCATAAACCCACCATCCAATTCAGGAAATAGAATATTGCCAATTCTTTGAACCTCCCTCTATGTTCTTTTCTGATGCCAGTCACTGCCTTCCTCTGCTGCCCCCATGCCCTCACCAGCCACGGAACCAATCTCGTGGGTTTTTTTCTAATTCCTTTTTCTTAATTGTTTACTGTATATGTATGCGTTGCTAAACTATACCTTGCTTACTTTTGCTGACTTTGAAACACCATAGAAATGACTTCACACACACAAATGACATTCTTCTGTGACTTGCAATTCATGCAACGTTGTTCCTAAGAGTCATCTATGCACATGGTTACTCTTCGTTAACTTGACATTGTAGTCTAGCATTCTGTGGTGTGAAGGTACCACAATTTATTTATCTCTTCTCCCAGTGATGGGCATTAGGTTATTTCCTTTTGTTGGTTTATTTGTGTTTGTTTTTATTTTCTGTCATGTCTCCTGGTGTGATCATTTCTTTCCCTCATTTTCTCTCTGAAATTTACATTAGTTGTGGGATCCTCTGGGCTGAGCCTTAAATATTTTTACCTCTTTTTTTCCTGTTTTCTGTTGCTTCAGAATTTTCTTTTATAGTCTCAGAGAATTCTTCAAATTGTATCCTAATTCATCTATTGAACTTCCTAAATTTCTACTATCATATTCTGAATTTTTAAGAGCTCTTATTCTCTGGGTGTTTCTTTTTATAGCTTACTCTTCTGTTTTCTTAGATGCTAGACTCTGGTTTTCAGAAGCCTCCCTCTGGCTGGCCGACTGCCGGACACGGTGCTGTTATGTGGTGTGTAGAGAGGAATTCTCCACATGTGTGTTCAGACCAGTGGCATTTTTTGCAAAGAGCAGCAGAGAAAGGGGCTGCTGAACTGAAGAAAGGGAATTAGACTCAGCTGGAACAAAAGTCCACTGGAAGAGTATGGACGGCCAGGATCTGGATGAATCTCCCCCACCTCGTGTTCTGTGTTAAGAGAGTTCATTCCAGGGGCGGGGGGCATATTTGGTGTTCCTGAGGAACGGCCCACCAGAGCCGAGGCCACTAGCAGCCCTGCTCAGACTCAAGGACTACTGGTATGACTCCAGCACTTGAGGCCAGATCCCTGAAGTGGGAAAACAGCACCTTTCTCATCCCCAGAGCGCCCCTAAAGCCCAGAACCTGGTTAACATCACCGCCTACCTTGCTTCCCACGGGAAGCAAATAGCCACAAACAGGAGAGCTGCATCTCAGACAGGATGCTAACCTGCCCCTTGCATTTAGCAACCAAAGTCAGAGAGGGGGCAGAATCTGAAGAGGAGAGTGTGGCTCTCCTGTGTGGCCAGGGCTCGGTGGCCTGGGGGTGGGGGCATCGTCTCAGAGACAGCTGTGCAGTTCCCGGTGCAAATTCTAACGGGCAGATCCCGGGACCTGGTGTGACTGCTCACCCTTGTCTCCTGGTTGTGAGTGCCCTGCAGTTATGCTGAGAAGTGAAAAGAGGCCTCAAAAAGATGGGAAAATGGGAGAAGGGCCTGGAAGAATAAGCATGCTCTGGGTTGTTTTCCAACACCCCAAGTAATTCTCTGATTCTAAGTGAGCACTAACTGGGTGTCCCACACTTGAACTCAATTCTGATACTGTCTACCTAGAGAGAGCAGCAGATCCCACAGGCTAGTGGCTCAGTCCTACAACACTGCCCCCAATTCAGACCCTATTTATAAGTCCAGGTAGTCACCTGGACTCCTGACCAACTGACTATAAATTGGAAGTTTCCACAACCCCCTACTCAGGTGTGATTCATTTGCTAGAACAGCTCATAAAGCTCAGGGAACAGTTACTTATGTCTCCCAGTTTATTATAAAGGATATGACGGGGGCGCCTGGGTGGCTCATTCATTAAGCATCTGACTTTGGCTCCAGTCATTATCCTGGGGTCCTGGGATCGAGCCCCGCATCGGGCTATCCTGCTCCTCAGGAAGCCTGCCTCTTCCTCTCCCACTGCCCCTGTTTGTGTTCACTCTCTCGCTGTCTTTCTCTCTCTGTCAAATAAACAAAACCTTTAAAATAAATAAATAAATAAAAGAAAGGAAGGAAGGAAAAATGGATGGATATGACAAAGGATACGGATGAACAGTTACATGGGGCCAAGTCAGGAAACATCCCGAGCTCAGGATCTGCTGTCCCCATGGATGTAGGGTTCAGCACCCTCCTGGCACATGGGTGTGTTCACCAGCCCAGAAGCTCATCAAATCTCCTTGTTGAAGAGTTTTTATGAAACTTTATTTGCAGTCACCCCTTTCCTTAAATTGGTGGGCGGAGGGCGCCTGGGTGGCTCAGTGGGTTAAAGCCTCTGCTTTCAGCTCAGGTCATGATCTCAGCGTCCTGGGATCGAGGCCCGCATCGGGCTCTCTGCTCAGCGGGGAGCCTGCTTCCTCCTCTCCCTGTCTCTCTGCCTGCCTCTCTGCCTACTTGTAATCTCTCTCTCTGTGTCAAATAAATAAAATAAAATCTTAAAAAAAAAATTGGTGAGCGGAGCTGAAAGTTCTAGTCCTGTAATCAGTGGTCTTTCTGGTGAGGAACTGACTAGGTAGGGCCCCCACCCTAAGTCACCTTATTAGCCTAAACTCAGCTGTGATTAAAAGGCCTTGTTATAGGGGTGCCTGGGTGGCTCAGTCAGTTAATTCCCTGCCCTATGCTCAGGACACGATCCTGGAGTCCTGGGATCCAGGCCTGCCTGGGGCTGTTGTTTGGCAGGGAACCTGCTTCTCCTTTCCCTTCCCCCCACCCTGCTCATGCTTGCTCTCTCGCTCGCTCCCTGTCTCTCTCTCTCTCTCAAATAAATAAATAAAATCTTTTTTGAAAAAAGGCCTTGTTATAAATAACAAAAGGTACTCGTATCGCTTAGGAAATTACAAGAGTTTTAGGAGCTCTGTGCAAGGAACCGCAGATGGAGACCAGATGTATTGTTTATTGTAGCACGTGGGCCGACCCCTCATCCGCAGGGGTAGCTGCTTCTGCCTTCCACGGGGCGCTGCGACTCACGGCAGCGAGGAGATGACGCTCCACACAGCTCCCTTTCCTTCACGCAAGTGGACGAGGGCGGGAGGGGAAAGGCTGGGCAGCAGCTGCTGGTGGTGCTTTGCCCACCACGCCTTGGCCCCCTGGGCTGTGTTTTATGCAGGCTGGCTCTCCGGCGCTTTCTCTCCCTACGCCTGCGCCCGCAGCTCTTGGTAGAGAGCCAGAGAATGTAGGTGCCCCTAGGGCCAGCCATCAGCCAGTGACTGGCAAACATAGGGGAGTAGTCGTCCTGCTCTCCTGCTCCCTGGTGTGGGCAATTTTAAGATGTCCCCAGAGTTCCCGTGAGGGACTGAGCCAGAGCTACCCGCCTTAGATGTTGCTTGCTGTCACATCTCTGCTCAGCTTCCTTTCCAGGTCCGACACCCCCTACCATCCCCCTCACCTAGTTTTTTCTGGGAATGCTCAAATAAATAATTTTCCTGTGAATCCTCTTCTCCAAGTCCGCTTCTGGAAACTCAGGCTAAGACAGTCTCCTATTTCAGAGTCCTCACTGATTCCTTGCTACTAAAAATGGAAAGACAGGGTAGCCCTTTGTTTATAAAGCACAATGACGATGCCGCAGATGTGGAAAGGTAAGCCCTAGATGAGGAAAGAGTGCAGAATTGTGTCTTCACATTGAAGGGAGAGAACTGAGCTTCTGAAGGGTGCTGGCACAGTAAGGACAGGAAGCTGCGAGCTTGAGGCAGAGCAGGGCCTGAGCAGCACAGCAGTAGGAAACCTCTGTTGCACCAAGCCTTCCATAAACGCTCCACATGCGCCCGCCTATGGGTGGGATGCCTGGAGCAGGGGGAATCCAGTGGGGAAAAGGCTGTTTGGGAAGCAATGCTGTAGTGCAGACCAGAAGAGCAGGATGGGAAGGCAAAGGTGCTCCTGAAGCTGAACTCAGTGGAAGCAGGAACTCTGAGCCAGAGAAGACTAAGGGAAGCATAACCCACCAAATGTGCCCCATGTCTCCCCCCCACACACATGTGTGCGCATATGCACGCACGCACACCAGTCCCCCAAGAGGTGGAAAAGCATGAGATACCCCCTCCTCTGAGATCTGAATAATGCCTGAAATTATAAACTCGAAGTAACTGAAGGATAAGTTCTAAAATCATCCCAAGAATATACAAAGGCATCTTCAACATAGGGACAGCAGCATTTCTCAGTTAAAATCGCAAGGTGACTCCTACAGCAAACAGGAATTCACAGAAGGTGGGGGACACAATCAGCACAAGCAGAGGCAGTGGGGGTGCCGTAGATCATGGCATCCTCCTCCCTCCTATGACCTGAGCCTGGTCCCTGCTGCTTCCAGTCCATGCCAGAGCCAGGGTGGCCCCAGGACTTCCTCCCCCTGCCCTGCTCACCCAGGGACTCACCCAGCAGCCTGTGCAGGTAGCCCTGCCCCCCCTCCACTGGCCCTGCTGCCAGCCTCCTTCCTGCATGGTCAGGATCTTAACAGTGGGTGCTCCAAGGTCTGGGAGGTCTAATGCAGTCGGGGAGTTGGGAACCTGCCTCTGAATCCATTCCGATCTCTGACTCTTTTCTCCTTCCAAGCATCTCTTCGACAAACATTTATTCACCACATTCTACTCCCCAGGAACTGGTATCTCTGTTCTCTCCCCCATCCCCTTTCTGTTTGTTCGTCTTTCTCCCTGACGCCATTCCTGCCTCTATCCTCCTCCCTCCCCTCTTTCTATCTCCACCTGACCTGACTCTCTCTCCCTCTCCCTGTCCCTTCTCCCAGTCCTGGTCTCTTTGAATTAAATTGGCCTGCTTCTCCGAAGACAGATGACAGAATACAGTTAACAGCACCCACAGTAACTGACACGTCACAAAACAGTTTGTGCTCACAAGTCCCTTTGCTTGCCTTTATGAATAACCATGTAATGAACATGATTTTAGATCTTCATCTACATCTCTGATTAACCCCTTCAGGAGAGCTCCCTACGTATAGTATTTTTAGGTCAAAGGGCACTGACATTTTTAAGGCTATGATATATTTGGAAAAAAAAATTCTCAACAATATTGCCCATATAACTGGACTTATTTTTTTTGAGATTTTTAAAATTAATTAATTTACTTATTTATTCATTCATTTTTTAAGAGAGAGAGAGAGAAATGGGGGAAAGACAGAAGGACAGGGGGAATCTCAAGCAGACCCCACACTGAGCACGGAAACCCAATGCAGGGCTCGATCTCCCAACCCTGAGATTATGACCTAAGCAAAAATCATGAGTCGGATGCTTCACCAACTGAGCCACCCAGGTGCCCCACAACTGGACTTCTTTAAGTTCAATCTCAGATTTAAGATGGGGTCACACATGTGTTCCCAGGGTCCCTGAAGACACTCACATTCCGGAATATCTCTGTAGATCAATTGGTTTGTAGAGGGCATGCCTAATCCCCTTTCTGCACACTTAAATACTTGTTTGTGGATTGGTGCAACATACCTAGGTCAAACCTGTGCCAAGTCCTGGTAATGACCCTGGACTAGATTCTGGTGATTTAGAGCCCTGCCAAAATCACGGATGACTCCTTCCTTTCAGAGTAGGCTTAATTTTGGCATTTGATATTTTACAAATCAAAAGTAAGATGAGAATTTTCCCATAATGTGTGATAAGATGTGGTCATAGGTCATTCTGCCACCCATTTATTCCTGGCCCAGATGGTAGTAAACAACATTCATCCACACTGCCTTCAGTCTCTGCTGGTCACCACTTCCTCTTTTTTCAAACACCTAGACATCATTGGATGCCCTAAAATTTTTAATCACTTCTCACTATAAACTAAATGTCTGTGTCACCCCCAAAATCCATATGTTTGAAATTCAATCCCAAATATGATGGTATTAGGAAGTGGGGCCTTGGGGTGATTAGTTCATGAGGGTGGAGACCTCATGAATGGGATTAGTGCCCTTATAAAAGAGATGGCAGAGAGTTCCCTCACCCCTTCTACCACATGAGGACACAGTGAAAAGAGGTCCCCTAGAACCAGGAAGTGGGCCCTCTCTGGACACCAAATCTGCCAGCACTTTGCTCTTAGACTTCTTAGCCTCCCAAACTGTGAGAGATAAATTTATGTTCTTTTGGGGTGCCTGGGTGGCTTAGTCAGTTGGGCGTCCAACTCTTGAATTCCGCTCAGGTCATGATCTCGGGTTCATGAGATCAAGCCCCACGTCAGGCTCCGTGCTCAGCATGGAATCTGCCTGAGATTCTCTCTCTCCCTCTCCTTCTGTCCCTCCCCCAACTCACATGCTCTCTAAATAAATAAATATATAAATACATAGAATCTTTTTTAAAAAAGAAATTTATGTTGTTTATAAGTCACCTAATTAGTCTATTGTAATTTGTTATGCCAGCCAAACAGACTAAGACACTGCTTAAGGGAAAGAGGTGTTTTGACCTTTTATTTCCTCCCTGAGGGCCAAATTTATGGTACCTGCCTATATTCTTTTTCCTCATTTGAGATAGGTTCAGTGGGCTTGTCTCCCTGTCACCCAGTGGGTACATGAAAAGATCTTGGGGTAGCTTGCTCACTAATCACAATTTTTAGCTATTAGGTGAGTGTCAAGTGTGTTTGTAGGTCCCCAAGGATGAATTTGACCAAAGGTTTCACAGAACATTTAGGTGCACTTAGAAGCTCACAATGCATGTTAATCAAATAATCATAATACAGTGTGATAAAGGTTTATCTGATATGCAATAGAGGATGTAGGATTTGAAGGGACCCCAGAGTAGAAGTCCGTAATGCAACAAGCAAGAGCAAGAGATCTTATTAACTGTGTATCAGTCAACTACTACTGCATAACAAATACTGCAATAATCCTAGCATCAAACAATAATACATACTTGTAAATTTCTCACTCAGATGACTAAATGTTTGCTGGGGGTTGACCTTGATCTTATGGGCTTAGGTGGGTATGGCTCCAGGCTATGAATTTGGTTCAAGGCTATTCCGTGCACTTTTAAAAATTTATTTATGTATTTTAGAAAGAGTGTGAGCAGGGGAAGGGGTAGAGGGAGAGAGAGGAAGAAAAGCAGACTCCCCACTGAGCACAGAGTCCAACATGGGACTCAATCCCAGGACCCCAAGATTACAACCCAAGCTGAAATCAAGAATCAGACAGTTAACCAACTGAGCCACCCAAGCACCCCTATTCATGCATTTTGGACCTCCTTGGACCATTGGCCACCTCATTATCATAGCAAAAGGCAGGCATACAAGAGAGAAAGCCCAACATGCAAGCACATTTTAAGATTCTGCTCACATCATGTGTACTAATATCCCACTGGCCAAAGTAGGTCATATCACAGAAGCTCAAAGTCAAGGTGTAATAAAGTACGTTCCTTGCATGGAACTGTAGTAAAAAACTAATTATTTGCTGAATAATCATCTAACTTACCACAAGCTGGATCTTGGACAACCAAGGGATGTTGTTCTAGGAATAAGTGGGAGGAATGAGCATTCCATAGAGAAGAACCGCATCAGGAAGGGCAGAGAGACACAAGGATGTGTGGCACATTTAGGGATTTGCAGGTAGTTTGAAGGACAGAAGCCCAGGACACTAGTGAGAGATGCTGAGTGTGTGCAGGAAACTGAGTCTGGAGAGAAAGACAGGAGCCAATATTTCAGGATGGGAGGAAACCCAAAAGATCTGGATAGATTTGAGCAAGGTAAGAGTTCTGTCCTCCCTGTTGGATTTTCAGGGGACTCTTGCCTTGTCTCCTGAAGTCTCTACTTCCTGACAGGAAAACCCCCTTCCATAACTCCTCTGTGCTCTCTAGGGAACCGAAATTACCTTTATTTCACTCTCCAAGTGAGGAATTGCATTAATTCTCCTTTTGCTCATCAACTCCCATGCCCCGCATAGCATCTAATATATGTGTATTGGATAAACCCCCAAAAGTGTAAACAACTGGGAATTCTTTTATCAAAATTATTTTTTTTTCTGATAAGGCATACTTAATGAAAGAATGTCACAAATGGTGACTGTGAACAATACACGGCTTATGGGCAGAAATAACCACCTTCACAACTTGATGATAGCCTCCCAGGTTCTANATGAAAGAATGTCACAAATGGTGACTGAACGATACACGGCTTATGGGCAGAAATAACCACCTTCACAACTTGATGATAGCCTCCCAGGTTCTATGCAATGTAATCACATAACTAGAGTCATACACTGTTATATTTAACCAGCTCTTTTATATCAACTCAAAACATAACAGCTAGAAACATAAACCTATCACATCCTTCTTAATGACTGCATTGTGTGTTGTTGTATGGTTGTGCCCTTTATTCAGTCTCTTAACTTTCATCACTAGAAGTAATACTCTGAAGATAGCCTTTCACATACATCTTTGCCCCTGGTCTAGTTAGTTGTCTCAGCTTAAATTGCTAGACGTGGAATAGTTTGTTCAAATGCATACCCACTTAACCTTTTCCTTTTTTTTTATTAAAGATTTTATTTATTTATTTGACAGAGGGAAAGAGATCACAAGTAGGCAGAGAGGCAGGCAGAGAGAGAGGAGGGAGCAGGCTCCCCACTGAGCAGGGAGCCCGATGTGGGGCTCGATCCCAGGACCCTGAGATCATGACCTGAGCTGAAGGCAGAGGCTTTAACCCACTGAGCCACCCAGGCGCCCTCACTTAACCTTTTCATACAGATCATTAAATTGCCTGTTAAATACTTGTAACAATATGCAATCCTACTTCACACACTTGACATTGCTGGATATTTTATACGTTGCTAATACAAACAATTTTATCTCATTGTTGTTATAATGGAAAAATGACTTTTTTATTTCTTTGTGAAAAAGATATGTTTTTAAATTAGAACTTTCCCAGCAGAGCTATCAGCATATGTAAGGGGAGGACACAGATATTTTAGAAGAGAGGAATTATTAAATTAGAAACAGAAATGAGTAAATTAGAAAGTAAAAAAACAAGTAGACTTTATAAATAAAACTAGAAACTGGTTCTTTGAACAAGAGGGGGGAAAATAAGAAGGAAAGAAAAAATTACTATCAAGTACAAGCAGAAAATAAGAGGTAAAGCATGNAAGAGAGGAATTATTAAGTTAGAAACAGAAATGAGTAAATTAGAAAGTAAAAAAACAAGTAGACTTGATAAATAAAACTAGAAACTGGTTCTTTGAACAAGAGGGGGGAAAAATAAGAAGGAAAGAAAAAATTACTATCAAGTACAAGCAGAAAATAAGAGGTAAAGCATGCAAAATACAGTGCCAGATATAAGGAATAAAGTCTTTACTTCTACATATAAAGAACTAAAATTTATTAGAAAACTCTATATTAAAGTTTATGTTAATACCTCAAAATTTATCAGAAATGAATTGTTTTCCTTGAAAATATAAGTTCCTAGAACTGATTCTAAAGAACCTCTATACCAGAATTTATCAAAACCCATTGATAAAGTGGAAAAATGTCTCCAAGCAACAGAGCCCCAGATGGTTTTATGAATGACTTCTAGGAAATCTTATTTTAAATACCACTTCTATGTTATTTAAACTAGACATTTAAACTAGCACAGGAAAAGATGTAATTTATAATACAAAAATGCAATTCATTTTATAATACTGAAGATTAACTAGGCACTTACAGTTATGAAAGTCTTAAATAAAATATTTGTAAGTTAAATATAGCAGTGTATTAAAAGAATTGTACATCTTGATCAAGTAATGTTGATTCCAGGAAAAATGATTAAGAAATCTGTGTTGAATCAAGCATTCTGTAATACATCAGATGGTGAAAGGAAAAAAGCATACAATCATCTCAATATATGCCAAAAATTCATTAATTAAAGTACAACATCTATTTCCGATAACAATGACAATAACAATGGTGATGGCAATGATGATGATAAATACCTCAGTAAGCAAAGAACAGAAGGGCCAAGGATATTTTTTAATCGGAAGCCACAGCAGCAAACTTAATGGTAAAACATTAAATATTGGGAGTGTTTCAATTAAATGAGATGTTCACTATAATTGCTATTAATCAAAATGTTTCTGAAGTCTCAGAACAATCCCATTAGTGGAGAAAAGGAAATAAAAGGAATAGATTTTTTAAAAACAACAAACTGTCTTTATTCCCAGACTATATTCTTTTCTTCCTAGAAATTCCATGAAAACCATTGAAAATATTATGGAAACTAATAAGAGATGTCAATAAAGTGGGTTTTTTTGTTTTGTTTTGTTTGTTTTTGAAAGAGAAAGAGAGAGAATGCGCATGCACAAGCAAGCAGGGGTGGGGTAGAGGGAGAGAAAGAATCTTAAGTAGGTTCCAAGCTCAGCTTGGAGCCTGATGAAAGACTCAATCTCACAACCCTGAGATAATGACCTGAGCTGAAACCAAGAGTCAGACACTTAACCAACTGAGATACCCAGGCACCCCTAAAGTGGTTTAATATAAGAAATAAATAGACAAATCTACAACTTTCTTTTTTTATTTTAAAGATTTAATTTATTTGACAGAGAGAGAGAGATTACAAGTAGGCAGAGAGGCAGGCAGAGAGAGAGAGAGGAGGAAGCAGGCTCCCCACTGAGCAGGGAGCCCGATGTGGAACTCGATCCCAGGACCTGGGATCATGACCTGAGCCGAAGGCAGAGAGGCTTAACCCACTGAGCCACCCAGGCGCCCCTGCAACTTTCTTATACACTAACCATAACCAGTTAGTAAATATAATGGAGGGGAAAAGGAGATTCCAGTCATAATTGCAACAATAACTGTAGAATACCTGTGTATGACTATGATAAAAAAAATGTGACATGTGAACAAAATATATGACATATGAATAAAATATCCCTAAAGCAAAAACAAAACTAAAAACTAAAAACTAAAAAAGTTGGAGAGAGAGACCACATGTCAGGGTATAAAAATGTTAGTTTTCCCTGAATTAGTTTATGAAGTTAATGCAGTTTCAATTCAAATGCTTATGGGATTATTTTTGGAACTCAAAAGATTGATTCTAAAGTTGTCTGGGAAGAAGGCATGCTTGAAGCCAAGAAATTTGGGGGGGGCTCTTAGCCACACAGAATAAAGACTACATTTCCCATCCACCCTTGCAGCTCAATGTGTTCATGTGACTCAGTTTTGACCACTGAAAGTGTTTTGTTGCTGCATCCAGACACCTTTGTTTCTCTCCCTCTCTCTCTCTCTCTCTCTTTTAGATTTTATTTATTTATTTGACAGAGAAAGACACAGTGAGAGAGGGAAAAGAAGCAGAGGAAGTGGGAGAGGGAGAAGCAGTCTTCCCGCCCAGCAGGGAGTCCAATGCAGGGCTAGATCCCAGGACCCTGGGATCATGACCTGAGCTGAAAACAGACGCATAACGACTGAGCCACCCAGGCGGCCCCAGACACCTTTCTTTATAAACAGCTTACACGTATCATGAACCCCTTTCTCTACCCTGCTGCTTGGAACATGATGATGTCTGAGGATGAGAATGTATAGGCTGGACCTTGAGAAGGAAGGTCAATCCAGTAACAACACAGCAGAAAGCTGGAAGGAACCTGGTTTCTAGAGGTTTTCATGAAAGAGAAAAACCACATCAGTTCCAGATTGCCTGTATCTGGACCTTAACATGAACGAGAACAGACTATCTTATTTAAGCCACTGTTATTTGGGGTTTTCTTCATCCACAGGTGAATCTAACCCTATTATAATAACCTTTCATATTTTCCCCATGCTTATCTAATTATATTCAGACCTATATAAGGACAGACATGCAAATTTTATGTTGGTTTCTGTAATTGTTTTGTGGGAGAAAACAACTTCCTTCATCTTATTTTCCTGGGTATATACAACCTTGTGAAATATTCTCCACTTTAATTAGTATAGCTTCAATACATATTTTTTAAAGATTTATTTATTTATTTTGAGAGAGAGAAAGAGAGAGCACAAGTGGGAGGGGCAAAGGGAGGGGAAATGAGAATCTCAAGCAGACTCCATGCCCATCACAGAGCCCACAACCCCAAGATCACCACCCGAGCTGAAACCAAGGGACCCCAACCAACTGCACCACCCAGGTGCCCCTCTAATACATATTTTTTGATGGCTTCAAGAAAGTACCAAAATTTATCCCCTCATCCTCTCATTATTAGGCATTTGCTTTGTTTCAGATTTTTCTCTCACCGTTCACAATGAAGCACTGTAATAAACATAGGTTTGTGTCTCCTAGGAGTAAGCCAACTGGATGAAGGGGTATGCATTTTAAATTTTAAGTGATGTCACTAGATTGCTTTCCAGAAAGACTGAAACACTTACATTTCCATCAGCAATGTATGAGAGCACCATTTCTCGACATCACCAAAAGCAATAGTTCTTTTTTATTTTTTAGCGGTCTGGTCGATGTACAATGTTGTTACCTCAATTTGCTTTTCTTGGACGATAATCAATATCTGGTAATGTAAGGCTCCTCTCCCTTATTTTCATGGTTTTTAGACAACAAGATCACTTTATCCAGTTTAAACAAAATCCTATGGGATTAAAAATGGAATTATAATAAATTGATATCTAAATTTTGAGAAGATTAAAATTTTTTGTATGAAGCTTTCCCCATCCAAGAACATGGTAAAGCTTTTTATTGGGTTAGTTCTTTTATGTCTTTCAACAAACTTCATAGTTTTTTATTTAGCTTTCCCTATGCCTTTCTTGTTAAATTTATTCTTAAATATTCTGTGGTTTGGGGAACTATTATAAATGAAACATTTTCTCATTTACATTTTTAGGTATTTATTGGTAAAACAGAAAAGTGCTATGATTTTTTGTATATTTATCTTATAACAAGTCACCTTATCAAATTATCTTATTCATATAATTATATTTTTTACTGGAACCTCTTATATGTTCATATTAAATAACAGCATTAGAAAAAAAGATAATTTTAGTTCTTATTTCCAGTGCTTATGTGAGTTATTTCATTTTCTTTTTTTTGGCATTAGGACCTCCAAGACCAGGATAAATAATAGGCCAAGTTTCATGGATTTTTATTGCTCTCCTTCAATTGCTAGTCCTCCTATACCTCTCTCCTTGGTTGGACCATTTCACATCTTACTGAAGGGCAAGAATAATACTTGATTTCCCTGACAGTCCATATGTAGCACCCAAAATAGGGCCGAGGACGTACTATAAAAATGAAAAACATGTATGTATTTCAAGAAGGAGAAAGTGACCAAATGTTAAGTTCTGCTAAGATCAAATAAAATAGGAATTCAAAAGTGCATTTTAGATTTAACAGCAAGTTCACTGATGAACGTAGTGATAATATGTTAGTGGAAAGAGCAGAAGCCATAGGACGGAAATTTTGGACAGCCTCTGAGAACATGTTGTGCAAACATTTGGGGGCCGGAGCTCTACTGATGTTTATGGGACACTGAAAACATTTCAGGATAGTGGAGCTCATGGTGCATATGGAGAGCTGAGAGCTGACCAAGAGCCATACTCAGGACTTTGTGCTTCAGCGTGGGGGCCATAGGTAGCTATGGAAGAATTTAAACTAAAGAGTCACACCATTAGAATTGCTTTTAAGAAAGATCATTCTTTCTAAAGAAATAGAGTACCATTCCCTGGATTTACCCATTCCTCCCCATGCTTATGTGCATTGCCCTTCCTTGGCTCACCTTTCCCACTCCCTCCTCACATGTGGATTGCTGCAGCAACCTCCTGGTCTCTTTCCATCCATTCTTGTCATTTCTCTATTCGTCACACGAGCCTCCAAGGTAATCTCTTTGTTTTGTCTTTTCTTTTTATTTTGTTTTTCAGACGGATCTTTTCTAGATTACAAATCTAATCATGTCATTCTGCTTAAATTACATTATTGGGATCAGTAAAGGCCTCTCCTGGCTTCCATGGTTTCTGGCCTTCCCAGGTGAGTTCCCAAGTGCATCAACATCCATCTTTTGATTGGTAGAATTTTTGTCTGGGGAATGACTTATTCTTGGGGCTTTTAAGGAGAAAGCCAGTTTCTGCTCTAGGAATACAGAATCTGATGAAGATACAGGGAGCATCCTTTGAAGTTTTGGGTGCAGTTTCCTCAAAACTGTTGCTCATCCCATTCCTCTGCTGAATGTCCCCTATAGGGGCTCCTGATGTCCTCATCTGCTGGAATGACAGGATGAGTTCTCTGGAAATTATCTGGTCTGTAGATCTTTATCTGAAAAAGGAATCAGGAAGATTTGGATGGGGCTTGGGGAAGAGTTCTTCTTAGAAGATTTCACAATCAAAGCAATTCAGGACTAGGATTCAGTAATAATTATGGTGACAGCAATGTGGCAGGATTGTTTTCCTTCCATATTTTCCTCCCTTCCTCCTCAAAGCCTGGTACTTCCTGAGACCAAGATAGTAGAGGTGGTGAGACTTGATCAGATTCTGAATATGTTTGGAAATAGGGCTGATGGGATTTGCTGACACAACTGAACGTAGGGTGAAAGAAAAAGATGGATCAGGATGACTCCAAGGTGTTTGGTCCGAGCAATTGGAAGCAAGGAGTTTGTATTTATTGACATGGAGGAAGCTGTAGGATGAACCAGTTTTGAAGAGGTTTAGAATTTAATTTTCAACATGTTGTATTTGAGATGCTATTAGACATCAAAGAAGGACATCAGGCAGATAGTTGGGCATACAAGCCAAGGGTTCTTCTCCAGGGAGAAGCCTGGATTGGAGATATAAATTTGGGAGTGTTTAAAGCCATCAGACTGGATGAGATCACCAGGAAGTAAATGGAGGTAAAGAGGCGGAACAAGGACAGAACCTGAGTAAATCCAACATTTTGATAGGGAGACAAGGGAGAACCAATAAAGGAAACTAAGAAAGAACAGTTGTTAACGTAGCAGGAAAACTTTGAAAATGCAGTGTCATGGAAGCTGAGCATAGAAAATAATTCTAGGAGGGCGCCTGGGTGGCTCAGTGGGTTAAAGCCTCTGCTTTCGGCTCAGGTCATGATCTCAGCGTCCTGGGATCGAGGCCCGCATCGGGCTCTCTGCTCAGCGGGGAGCCTGCTTCCTCCTCTCCCTGTCTCTCTGCCTGCCTCTCTGCCTACTTGTAATCTCTCTCTCTGTGTCAAATAAATAAATAAAATCTTTAAAAAAAAAAAAAGAAAATAATTCTAGGAACAGAGAATCATCAAATGGCAAATGCTGCAGATAAGTTGTATTAGTCCCAGCAGAACTGACTGCTGTAATAGAGACATTGGAGACCTCCCCATATCTCAGTGGCATGGGCAATGTAAGTTTATTCCTCACACTACAGTATGTTCAGCAGCAGAGAAGGATAAAAGGAGGGGAGAAGCAGCTCTTTGTTCCACGAAAATATTCAGGGTCCGTGTTGACAGAGGCTGAATTATCTTCAACTTGTGGTTTCCAGGGTATTCAGGGTGTCAGTGTCCAGCCAGTAAATGGAGGTAGGAGATGGGAGCAGTACACAGAGAGTGTAATGGTAAGCATCTGGCAAGAAATAGAGGGCACAATTCAGTTGGGTAATTTTAGAAAGGTTTCATAAGGGAATTATTTATAAAGGTAGGAGCAGGGGCAGGAAAACTGTAAAAGGGATTTTCATAACCCTGAGATGGTTGATAGTCCTAGCTGTTAATACCCTAGACTTGAAGAGACAAGAGAAAGTAATGATTAGTGATCCAGGAGAACAAATGCCCTGACTTCCTGCCTCCCTGCCTCCAGTCTCCTGCAGGTACATCCCGATGACTCAGCCCAACCAGAAACAAGAAGGCTCATTAATAAAATCCCTAAGGCGAGGCTCCCGAGGCCCAGAGCAGGCTGGAGAAAGGGGAAGAGGAAGTTTGGAGGAGCAGATTTCCACCATGGGATGTTTCTGTGAGATAGGCTTAGAAGGCATGTAGATGCCTTCCACCCACATTCCATTGGCCAGAACCCCATCCTTTGGCCACCTCCAACTACAAATTAANGCATGGGATGTTTCTGTGAGATAGGCTTAGAAGGCGTGTAGGTAGATCCCTTCCACCCACATTCCATTGGCCAGAACCCCATCCTTTGGCCACCTCCAACTACAAATTAAGAAATCAAGTGCCCAGGGCGCCTGGGTGGCTCAGTGGGTTAAAGCCTCTGCCTTCGGCTCAGGTCATGATCTCAGGGTCCTGGGATCGAGCCCCGAATCGGGCTCCCTGCTCAACAGGGAGCCTGCTCCCTCCTCTCTCTCTGCCTGCCTCTCTGCCTACTTGTAATCTCTCTCTCTGTCAAATAAATAAATAAAATATTAAAAAAAAAAGAGGAGGAAAGAAGAGATTTGGTGAACAGTATACCCCCTCTCTACCTCATGGCCAAGCAAGAAGACAATTGAGAATTGACCAATGGACTCAGCAACATGGAGGCAATTGGTGATCACGATAATCCAGTCTTGGTAGAGTCGTGAGTGTGAAAGCCTAAAGGGAGAAGATGCAAGACAGAATGGGAGAAGAATCAGAGACAGCAACTGCTAACTTCTTTCAGTCAGTTTTGCTGAAAAGAGAATCAAAGCAAAAAGGTAATAGCTAGAGGGTTGTGAGATCACAGGAGTTTGCTTTGTTTTTCACGGTGAAGAAATAAAAGCATGTTTTATGCTGATGGGAATGTTCCAGGAGAGAGAAAAAATTGATGATGCAGAAAAGAGGGCAAATTGCTGGAGTGATGTCCTTGAGGAAGCAAGAGAGGATGATATCTAGCCATGAGCTGAAGGTTGGCCTTGGGAAAGAACCCAGGCAGTTTATCTATAGAACCAGTGAAGAAAGCAAAATGTATGGACAGAGTCCTGGTAGGGAGGAAATGTGGTGGGGAGCTTACTGAAGTTCCTTTCCAATCATTTGTATTTTCTCAGTGTAACAGGAAGGAGAGTTAGCTGAGAGTGAGTCTGGAGGAGGAATTTGGAGGGCTTAAAAAGAAAAGAGACAGTGCAACATAGTTACCTGAGGTGATGTGAGAAATGATACCCAGAAGTTAATCTTCCCAATGGAGCTGGTCTAGTTTTCTTTGGGACAACTGAAAACCTCTGGCCCTGCCTTTCTCCACTCTGTCTGTAGACCTCTCCTTGTCCTAATCCAGCTCAGAATTGGATAATAAATATACATAGAGCATTTACAAGGTCCAAGCCCTGCTCTAAACACTTCACACGTATTTAGGCA
This sequence comes from Ailurus styani, assembly GCA_002007465.1. NCBI lineage: Eukaryota > Metazoa > Chordata > Mammalia > Carnivora > Ailuridae > Ailurus > Ailurus styani. The sequence continues at coordinate 123,002 of LNAC01000740.1, forward strand.
TAGTAACGCTATGCAGTAGGTATGACTTTTCTTAAGATTTATTTATTTATTTGAGAGAGAGAGAGAGAGCGTAAGGCAGAGGAAGAGGAAGAGAGAAACCCCAGCATACTCTGTGCTCAGCACAGAGCCCCACATGGGGCTTAATCTTACAACCCTGAGATCCTAGCCGAAACCAAGGGTCAGACACACAACTGACTATGCCACCTAGTCACCCCAATAGTAAGTACCACTATGATCAATTCCCTTTTGTAATAGGGAAAACCATACACAGGGTAAGTAATACATTACAGTAGATGCCTGAGCTGAATTAAACTCAGGCAGTCTGGTTCCAGGCTCTTGAATCCTAATTCTCTATCTATACATATTAGATGTGTCAGAGATAATCACCAGGTGGGGGGGCTGGGCTTGAGAGAAGGAAATAAAATTTTGAAAGGGCAAGGGTAGGTGGGGGATGAGATTCTGTGCTTAGGAGAGGACTGGTAGGGACTTGCTGCTGGGAGACAGGTGGCCACATGGTCACCCAGGGGAGCTTGAGACCCATAGGCAGAGCCAATATCAGAACTACAAGGACAAGTTGAATGGGTGTGCATCGGTCAGCATAGAATGCTTGACTTCATCTTGATGTAGTGTTCCCTTGGTTTCTGTGTGTTTCACTGGCTGACAGCTCTGCTGTGTTTCCACGATGGAGGGGCACGGTGCTGTGGTGGGGGCGATAATGATGATGTGGTGAAAACAGCTCCCAATCAATGCATGTTCATCAGTGGACAGTGAACTTCATGAAGAATTTTATCAGCAAAAAACCCATCAATCAGCAAAGAACCAAACGTTTTACTTACATCATTTAATGCTTATAGTACCCTTGTGGGGTACGCACTGTCATCCCCATTTTCAGATAAGGAAAGTGAGGCTCAGAGAGGTTGTATCTCTGTCCAAGGTCACACGGGTAACAAGGCCTGAACCCCAGCCTGTTAGAGTCAGAAGCCTGGGCTGCTACACTGTGCCAGCTGCCCTCTATTTGGGGATGAAGCACCAGGAGTCTGAAGGAACCCTACAGGGCCCGAGGGCCTCTGGGGCAGGGCCCCCCGGGCGAGAGGGACTTCGTTTAATGAAGGCAATTGAGAAACAATCCTCCTCTTTATTTGCCTGTAACAGGGGCTCAGAAAAGCTAATTATCTTCCTGTGAACCAGTTAACTATTCAATTTTCTCCATTTGGGTAATTAATTATCAGAGTCAAGTGCAGGATCCAGCTAATTTTAGAAAGACGCAGCTGTAGGGTCATCTGGGGAACAAACTCAGCTGAGAAAGGAGGAAGCACAGGCAAGAGCCTGTCTCTGCTGTGGCTCAGAGGGAAATAGGGAGAGGGGCCTCGGGCTGGCTGGAGTGGAGGGCAGGGCGAAGTGTGCCTGAGGCAGGCTGGCTAAGCTTCCCTCGGCACTAGGGAGCAGCAGAATCAGGGGCATGGGCCCAGGAGGGCAAAGCAGTTAACTCAGCTGCCAGCATCACCTCAGTGAAGAAACAGGGGCGCTTCTTCAACCACCCCTGCTCTGGGTCCTTTCTCCCTTTGAGGGACCTGTGGGATCCGTCACCCCCTCAGTCCTCACAGTCTCACTTGGAGCCAGCTTAAAAAGATGTTAAGCCACAGAGAGAGAGAAATTTTAGTTCCTGTCTCTATCAACCCATGTTAACGTAGCGAACATTGATCAGGAGCCAGGCATAGCTCATACTAAGGTGGTTAGGTACAATGGCTTTCCTGTACTACACATGAGAAAATGGAGGCTCAGAGAGGCCATGCAGTTTGTTCAGGATCTTGTGGTTAGGATACAGCAGAAGCTGGGATCTGAGCTCAACTCCCAAATCCACACCCTCACCTTCTCTTGAAGCAACATGCCATATGTGCAATTTTCTGAGCAGCACCGTGGTGAAGAACGGGAGTACTGGGGACAGCAAGGGTTGGAGAAGCACTTGGTTCACAAAATTAAGTCAACTGGTTAAGGATATTCAAATCTTCAGCAAGCTCCTTAAGGGAAGGGACATTCTCGTTGCAAAAGCAGCAGGTCTAGAATTCTTGCCACTATGTGCCACCATGTGCTCTGGGTTGGGGGGGGTGCGCATCAAGAGAGAATGGAGAACACCTGGCCAGAGAGTTTGCCTCTGGGGTCAGTTGCTGGGGGCTCAGGGTTGGGGTGAGGATGATGATGATGATTTTACTGAGCACTTACTATAAGCCAAGAACTGTAATAATAACTTTTACTGGGTTAGTAGACTCATTTAATCCTTATAATGATCCATGAAGTGGTCATTCTTATCATTCCCATTATACAGATAGAGAAACTGAAACACCAAGTTCAGTTCCTTGCTCTTGCATGAGGAAGCTGAATTAAAATTTGAGCAGTTTGTCCCCACCATTCCCCTCCCAGTCAACCAGGCCCTGGTAGAGGATCAGAGAGAGCTGGTAGGGAGGCCACCCCAAACCATGGACAGCTCCCCATGGCCCCATGGTCACAGAGCCACGTTCCTGAGACTGGTTCATGGTTCCTCCTGACTACCACCAATATCTACCCTTCGTGAAGAGCTCTGCTTTCTTGCAGAGGGGAGTTTTCCTTGGACTGACTCTTAGGGACCATGTGCTCTGGCTTGATTCAAGTCCCTGACAAACCCTGTGAGGTTGGGTCCTGAGCCAGAACATCCCCCCTCAAGGTTCTGGAGACCCATCCTCTAAGAGGTGAGAATTTTCTCCATGGGGGCCAGTCAGAGAACTGCTCCCCATGTCAGCCCAGCAGTCATTTCTCCTGTCCAGCCCTGCTGTCCCTTCATTTGCCATTACTTCCCATTCCTGTGGGAAAGCCAGTCCCATCTGCCTTAGCTTCTCCATCTGTGCTTCTGTCACCCCTGCAAAGGCCCAGGGCCCAAACTGGACCTGCCCAGTTAGGTCTTCCCCATTTTGCCAGCTCTGATAGGAGTTTCCAAGTTCAAAGCCAGGCTCCCTGGCCCAAGCTGCCGGCCCAGAGCCCCAGCAGGTGCAGCATAGTTGCTAAGCAACATCTCCGGATCTCTGTGTGTTCCTGTCACATGATTATCGTTGCTAAGGAAACAAGTCCTCTGGCATCCCAGGACGCAGCAAGGCCTAGGCAGTGGTGTGTTACCGGAGGCCTAACAAAAATCTTCCTGTCCCATGTTCCTGACAAGTTGTGAGTCCCTAACTGCTATAGGGGAGTACCAAGTTGATCCTTGCTTTTTACCCAGGCACTGGCTCTCAGAAGGGAGTGTCCAAACTGGAGTCTTGGTCACTCACTGGGCATTGATGGAATCCAGTTCTTGGGGGTAGCCAATATTAAGAGAGGCTTTTAAAGAAGTGTATTAACACACCAGGGTTCAGAAGACAATCATATCACCAATTCTCCCATTTCTGTCCATAGATTCCACTGCAAAGGCAAAAATTGGATTTGAATTGGAGGATGGGAAAGATGAGGAGGGGCAGTGGACAAGAGGGTTGCAGTGGGGTCCCAGGACCATAGCAACAAGGGGATCAGAGAAGGTTTTCCCCAGTATCACCTCCCCACACCTGCAGCTCAAACACTGCAGGACGACGACTGGCCCAGAAATGAGATGGAAATGAGGAAATCTCTCTGAAGGACAAAAAGACAGAGAGATGGATAAGAGACAAAATTTAAGAGAATTTGAGCACCAGTAAGAAGGTGCAACAAGGAATGTCCAGGTGGCTCAGTTGGTTAAGTGGCTGCCTTCAGCTCAGGTCATGATCCCAGGGTCCTGGGATCCAGTCACGATGGGTACCTTGCTCAGCAGGGGGCCTGCTTCTCCCTTGCCTTCTGCCAGTAGCTCCCCCTGCTTCTTGTGCTCTCTCTCTCTCTGACAAATAAATAAATAAAATCTTAAAAAAGAAAAGGTGCAACAATTGAATAATAGGAATTCCAAAAATAAAGAACAGAGAGAACAGATGGAAGAAAATTATCAGAGAAATAACAGGAATATATTGAGGGGTGCCAGGGTGGCTCAGTCATTAAGCATCTGCCTTTGGCTCAGGTCATGATCCCAGGGTCCTGGGATCGAGCCCCGCATCAGGCTCCCTGCTCAGTGGAGAGCCTGCTTCTCCCTCTCCCACTCCCCCTGCTTGTGTTCCCTCTCTCACTGTGTCTCTGCCAAATAAATAAATAAAATCTTTTATTATTGTTTTTATTCTTTGCCAAATAAAATCTTTTTTTAAAAAAAGGAATACATTGAAAATAATTGAAATATCCTGGAAAAGATAGGCATGAGTTTCCAGCTTCAAGGATTCCAAAGAAGGGTAAAAAACAAACACTGAAAATATTTCTACCCTAACTCACATCTTAGGGAAGTATCAGATTACTGGTGACAAAGAGAAGATCCTAAAAGCTTCCAGACAGTAAAACCAATTTGCATAGAAAATATCAAAAATCTTAATGGCCATCAGACTTCTAAAGTAAAAGATAGAAGACCATGCAGCAACATCCTCTAAGTATCCAAGGAAAATTATTCTATCCTTTCTATTATAGCTGTTTTCATTTCCAAGACTTCTTTTTGATCTAATTGACCCCCCTTTTAGAACACACCCTGTCCTTTTTCAATGGGGGCAGCATCTAATCTTGTCTTCTCTATTGTCTAGAATTCCTTCAAATTGCACCCATTAGGTAGATAGTTTGTGTCTCTCTCTTTCACATTGGAGGCCTTCCTCAAATGTTTGGGGACATTTAGTGGTTGTTTGGATGGTTTGATTAGTTTTAGGTGTAGAAGTTTAGGTTGTCTGATCATATTTAAGAGTAAGGTACTAAGGGACACCTGGGTGACTCAGTTGGTTAAGTGTCTGACTCTTGATCTCAACTCAGGTATTGATCTCAGGGTTGTGAGTTCAAGTCCTGCATTGGGCTCCATGCTGGACATGGAGCCTACTTAAAACAAAACAAAAACAAAAAACCCAAAAAACAAAGTAGGGAGTGGAATAGTAAAAAGGACCAGTCACAGCTCTTTGTACTTGGCTTGGGCATGTGGTTTGTGAACATCACTGGAAGGAGGTCCCCTGGGGTCTTTTTGTTAGATCCTTCTTCTTAAGCTAATAGGATTCCCCAGAGAGATGGATTGCCTACTCTTGCTTGGAGTGTATGATCCTGGCAACCAGCACTCTCGTTGCTGTGAGGAAAGAAAAGGGTGGGAGTTTCAACATTCAGTATGCAAATTTACATCTCATTCCCCTGCTTTCTGCAGGGAAGACCTCTACCCTCAATTGTACTTGGCATCCCCAAATCCAGAAGCCCTCTTTTACCTGATCCGGAAAATAAACCTTTTGCTGGTGTTGTACAGAATGAGGGGTCTTCCTCTTAGACTTTAAATCAACCTTCCTGTGTTAGCACCATCCAGTGGTGCCTCCAGTCCCTGAGCTGTGGGGGTTTTCCTGCTGTGAAAACAGGTTGCTCTATCTTGGCTTTTCCCACAACCTGTTTAGGATTCAGCTTTCCGGGTCTCCTAAGCTAGCCAGCATACATTCATCTGATTGGCAGCTTCTAAAATTTTATTGCTGTTTGGGAATATTGTCTCCTCTCCCACCCTCTTTGTAGATCTAAACCTTCTCAAAATCCCTGCACTTACTGTTTTAGTTGGGTTTTGGGAAAGAAGGTTAGTAATCCACTGCCCTTGCTCACATTGCCATCTTGAACCAGAAGTCTTGATGTTGATTAATAACTGGTATGAAAACATGTGCAACCAGAGCGGCTGGGTTTGAATGCATGCTTTAGCATCCTGACTCTTGTATGCACTAGCTGCCTAACCATGGGTAAGTTATAGAAACTCTCTATGTCTCAGTTTCCTCATCTGTAAAATAGGGATAATAATGGTACATTCTTGGGGCACTGGGTGACATAGCGAGTTAACTGTCCAACTCTTGGTTTCGGTTCAGGTCATAATCTCAGGGTCCTGGGATAGAGCCCTGAGTTGGGCTCTGCACTCCATGAGAAGTCTGCTTGGGATTCTCTCTCCTCTCTTTCTGCCCCTCCCACCTGTGCCCTTTCTCTCTCTAAAATAAATCTTAAAAAAATAATAATGGGGGGCGCCTGGATGGCTCAGTTGTTAAGTGTCTGCCTTTGGCTCTGGTCACGATCCCAGGGTCCTGGATCAAGCCCCAAATTGGGCTCCCTGCTCAGCGGGAAGCCTGTTTCTCCCTCTCCCACTCCCCCAGCTTGTGTTCCCTCTCTCGCTGTCTCTCTGTTAAATAAAGAAATAAAATCTTAAAATAATAATAATAATAATAATGGTACATACTCCACTTGACTGTTGTGAGCTCTGGAATAGTGCCTAGGACATAGTGAACCGTTCTATCAGAAATTATTGTTGTTGTTATATTATTATTACATTGTGTTTACTATATGCCAGCACCTGTGGCAACAGCAGTGGGTCTGGGGAAAGGAAGATGAACATTCTGTTTGAGCTTCCACTCTTTCCAGCCCCAAAACTGGTATGACCAGTTTTTCCACTCTGGTCTATACCATGTAAATACAGTATGTGTCCTAAGTAAATTACAAGCAGGTGGAAGTTCTAGTTGTGCAAATATAGCTGGTAACAATGTAAATAGAGTATTCAAATGAACTGGAGGCCAGCAATGGCTGGGCAGTTGCTTTCAAGTATGGTTCCATCGCTTCTGCTTAAGTATAGTGGCCGCGGGCATCATTTCCCACACGACTCACTCACACGTTTATTTCTGGGCATCCAAATCATGTCTGTTCCTTGTTTTGCAGGGCAAATGACACCATCTGGACAATGGAAACAGCAGCACGTGCTTGGGGCAGTGTCCCCCTCCCGCCCCAATGGCTTAAGCAAAGTCTCCTCCCTCTTTTCAATGAGCTTCCTTTGCGTTTCCTTTCTTCTGGTCGGCTAGGCTTTCATCTCCTCTCTGTGTTCTTTTTGTCCCGCAGAGCAGGCAGCAGACCTGCAGGTTCTGTGATCTTGCTGCTCAGCTTTAAAACAAAAAACAAAAGCCAAAAAAAAAAAAAAAAAAGCAACCAAACAACCCCAACTCTGTTACAGTTCCTGAACTTTCCCTCCTGGAAGGCAGGAGCCATCAGCTTTTGTGAAAGTAGCAGCTACAAGGTCTGGAAATCTGGAGGAAAAGATTGAAGAGGGAAAGAAAGAGACGAGACCTGGGGAAGAAGAGAGAGGAAGGGCAGGAGGGAGGGAGGGAAAGAAGGAAGGATGTAGTAGCCCAGCCTGCCCCCAGACTGAAGGGCTCGAAGAAACAGGGCTTCTTTACCATGAATGCATGGACCAGCCACTGCACATTCACCACCGAGCTGAAGATGGCTCGGTGTTTTTCAAGTGATAGCAATTGGGCCAGCCCTGGAAGATGCAGTTATTCAGGCTATCTTTGTCTAAGTGTCTTACCGCCCCCTCTACTTTGAATGTTCTTCATCCAATAACCTGTATTTTGATGGCTCTTGCCCCTAGCTTCAAACACAAAACTCCCACTTCCAGGCAAGAATTTCACAGCACATCATTCAGGGGCCCAGAGGTGTCTCACATTGTTTACAAGCCTGGGTGGTGACCCAGAGACATCTGCAGATAGACTCTTCTTTGGCTCCAGCTACCCTCCGATGGGTACAGTTCCATGGCTTCCTCCCGACACTGCCACTGATGCTGAGAGCCACTGGGGTAGTGGGAGCCTCGTGCCGGGGGAACCGAAGGAGGCCCAGCAGCTGTTCCGTGCTGGAGGAAAGGGCTTTACAAGCTCTCTAGTGCCACAATCCTTCTAGGTTTCCCGTTGTTCTCCCTTTTCAGGGTTCAGAACTTCTTTCACTCTTTTTCTCTCTCTCCTCACCCTATCTGAAGATTCAGATATGTATTCGTTGGACACCAATCCCCTGTCTGAGCTCACATTTGCCTAGGATGAGGGCCTGGTTCACGAGGTCATCTTCTCTGGTTCCCTCGTTGTTGACGGTCAGTTTTCTCCCAGGAAGACCCTCACAGCCTCATGCCAAGAGATGTCTGGTGGGCAAGCCCAGCAGATCTGTAGACATATAACCAGATGTATCTTCACTCCATGCATGGACACCACTTAGACCAAGTCGGCATCCTTGCTACCTTCTTAATCCCAGTAAATCCTTCGAGGGCCCTTTCATGAACCTGGGCCTTCACCCACCGATTCCACTTGAAGGATGAAGTTATGATTCTTCCATTAACCAGGGCCCTTGGATACTTCTTCAGAGCTTAGCTTCCGGGCATAACGCTACTGCATGCTAAACGACCCTGTGGTCATGAGCTCTGAGTACAAAGCTGTTCCAACACACCCTAGGTGTTAACAGAGTAAGTAGGCCGATCCCTGCCCTATTCTTTGGCCTCCTATCTGGGAACCTGCCCCACCCCACCCCCATCTCATCCACCCCAGAACTGATTGGCTTGAGGATTCCCCTGACAGGCCCCGAGTTACCTGGAAGCCGGCCGCTGTCTTTGGCTCAAAGGGAGAAGCAAGTCCAAATGCGCCATCTGGTCCCCCGAGGGTGTCTCCAGCTGTAGCCAATTTACCCTCAGGTTGGCCTTCATTGTGGTTCTTGGTTTCTTGGCTGAGAGGAAGATTCCCTTGCTTCCTTTCGGGGCCACTTTTTCATGCCCTGCTCCTTATTTTTACTGTGGGCCCGGGGTGCAAATAACATAGCTCTCCACCTGCTCTCACTGTTGAGGGGAAAACTTCTTTGCCTGCATTTCGTTGGCCTTGGGATCTTGCCCCCCCCCACCCCCGGGAGGGTCAATGATGAGCACTTAACTCATGCTGAGCCAATTGGATTTTGAGTCCCACGCAGAATGATCCAAGGACAAAACTGACTACTGTGTAGTGCAGCCACTCCAACCAAGCTTACTAAAGAGACTGCTAATTCCTCTTCCCTAGATCTCGGAGCTGTGGATCTTTCCAAAAGCTGACTATTCTGCTTTTTTTTTTTTTTTAAACAATTCTCTGGATTTTCCTGTAGTCTCCCAATAAATCCCATTTATACTTAAGTTAGCCCAAGTCTGTATCTGTTGCTTGCTACCAGAAAACACTACCGGATTCCACAGGGATGGCCCTTTCTCCATCCCTTACTGTCACCTAGATGTCCTTTCCTCCTGTTCTCCAGGCTTCTTCCAGTGCCTCCCATGCTCAACCTGGCTGTAACCCAGCTGACAGAGGAGCCTGTGGGGTCAACCTGCCGTGACCCAGAGCAAAGCAGGGGAAGGGCAGGATGGATTTGAAAGCAAACAGACCTTGGACAGCACATGCTTCATTACTTATATTACATTTGTTAGAGCACTGTTTAACTTTTCAGACTAAATGAACTTAACATTTAAATAGTGCTTAATAAGTACGTAAGGTTCAGAATGTATGCATTATTTTGATTCCTTATTGAGTTATCACACAAAATAGGAAAGCCTTCTCTTATAGAAAAATCTCTGTATCTCGACCATGTTCTCAACATAATCCGCGAACTTGTTCCCTTTCCTTCCTGTTCATGTTAATGGCACTTTCTTTGACTCATAAGTTTGTAGGATGAAGGGATACAGTAACTCCCCCCCCCGACCCCAATAGCAGTGACCCAGCATCCCTACATCTTCAGGCCCCAGACATAGCCAGGATGCAGGGGTGGAAAAGCACACGTCTTTGGGGTTCCCAAACAGACCACATTCAGCAACTTGCTGCTGACAAAATGCGAAGGCAGAGAGGTAAGTGGTAGTGAAACAAGAAAGGAATTTGTTTCAGTGAGGCCAACACCAGGAAGACAGTGGACTAATGTCTCAAAGACTGCAAAGTGCTGAAAATACTTCCAGGTGTATATAAAGGAGAATGTGGGGCAAAGGTTGGTGAATACGTGCGGGTGGGCCGTGAGGGTCGAGCGCATCATTGTCTTGGGGTCAGTCCCGCAGGGTCATGCTGGCTCTGGACAGTCCTTCTTGCTTGAGGGGGTAGTTTCAGTTCCCATCAGGGGACGCTTTGCCCGTAGGGTCTTTTTGCCTGAGTTAATTGATAAGCTAGAAAGAAGACACATCATCAATTAGAAAGTTCAAGGTCAAAATGGAGGCAGTAGAGGGATGATGCCTGGCTGGCTTAGTCGGTGGAACATGCAGCTCTTGACCTCTGGGTAGTGAATTTGAGCCCCACGTTGGGTGTAAATATTACTTAAAAAAAAAAATCTTAGAAAAGAAAAAAAGAGGTGGTTGAAATCCTCTTTCATGGAAAAGCCAGAGAGCAGGGCAGTTTCCACTGGAGACTGAGTAACACAAATCATTCAGTCTCTCCCCACCCCCTCCTCTGTGTTTATTTTCCAACTGCTGTAAGACGGGCTGGCCTCACATCTGAACCCCGAGAAATGGGAGTGGCACAATGACACGACAGCAGCACAGTGACAAAACAGGATTCTTTTCCTTATGTAAGGAGCCATTAGAATGTGCATCAGCATGTTGTTAGGTGATTTGTTTTAGTTTTACAATTCTAACTATAACAGCAATGCAAGCACGTGATGTGAGCACTCCGTTTTGTCAGCCTGTGCTGTCTTACACCGGGGCTCCAGCATTCTGGACTAGCTTACGTAATTCAGGGAAAGAAGTCTGGGGCAGCAATCAGGCTCAGTCTCCCTAAAAGCAGAGCTGGCCGTTCTCCCTGCCGTCATAAGGAAGTGGTGAGCCTGGAAACTGAGATGGAAGGGAAGGCATCAGGACAGCCACAGAGTGAGTCCTCGATGTTTATCACATAAATGGGTAATGGCAGAGTCAAGGGCAGAGACAGGACCAGGGTCTGGGCCATGGGACTTCCCAGGGCCCCAGGATCCTGGGCTCAGGTGCAGCTGGCACAGACCCTAGCGCTGCTCTCTGGAAGGATTGCTCAGTGTCCACCTGTAGTCTCTCTGGGGGTTGATGTGCTTCCCGAGAGACCTCTCGTGGTGAACTTCGCAGTGAAATTCTCCACCTGGACCTTCCGGAGATGCCTAAAATGATGGGTCGACACACGAGTTTGTTCATCTCTGTGCCAGGCCTCCCACTTTTCCTATCTCAGGTGGTGGTATCCCCAGCCCCCACCATTCATCTGTCTGTTTAAGGAACCAGGACATCATCCTTGAAACCTTGCTCCCCCTACGAGCATCTAATTTACTCTATCTCCCGAACATCCCATGAATCTGGTCACTTCTCTCCACCCCCATAGCCCATCACTACAGTTCAGACCACCATAGGTTATTTGATATTTAATATTATTAATGGTCACCTCTTGACTGATGGTCTTGCACGGAATGGTCATGCCTTCACTCACTTCCCAAGTGTTTACCCAGCACCGCCTGTGTATTTGGTACCAGTGATACAATGGTAAGCACAGCAAAGTCCTTATCCATGGAACTGCCATCCTTACAGAAGTCAGTTGTGTTTCCTAAAGCATGAATGTCATCATGTCTGTCTTCATCTTCAAATATATCCATGGCATCCCACTGCCATCAGTATAAAATCCAAGCTTGCTGTTATGCCTTCCCCTCCAGCAAATCTCACCCCACGGTCTCCTTTGCCTGTCTTCCCAGACATGTGGAATCAATTTCAGCTACTTAAATGCACCAAACCTTTCATACCCCAGGACCTCCCCCTGCCACCACCACCACCTCTTAACTGGCTAACAGCTTCTCACCCTTCATGTCCCAGCCTGGGGCTCTCTTGGCCAGGGTTTCCAACTGTGTTGAGTTAAGTCATGTTGGGGATAATGGAATTTGGAGGATGCCCAGGATTCCCTGAGACCTGAAACCCATCCTGCCACAACCACTACTGCTCATTCCTTCTTCTGGAGACTTTGAAAGAAATATGTGCCCAGAGGACAAAGCCAGACAAATGCATACTTTCTTTCTCTGCGGTTCTGGCCTCTCGATGTGCTTGATTGAACAATGTGGAGGATTTCTTTGACCTGGGCTGGAGGGAGATCTAACTGACCTCAAAAGACAACATGTGCTGTTTTTGGCTGCTCTGCATCAGAGTGCCCATTCTATTTGGAGGAATGCAGAGCCCAGCACATTGGATGCATTTGTCCAGGTGCAGCAGCAATGACCAAATTGGATGGTCGCTATAGTAGGATCTTACCTAGCTTTTCTGAGGCCAGTTTTCCAGCTTTCCTATCTGTTCTCTGAGCTACTTGATATTCTTCCAGTAAATCCCTGTTTCTTTAGGATCCCTGGGTATGGTCTCTACTGCTAGGGACCAGAAACCTCAAAAGTTTTACTATCTTTTTCATCCTAGCCCCACCATGAGTCCCATCCTCACTCCCCACTCAAAATGCAAAATGGCAAAGCTGGAGAACGAATACAATGAACAGGACAGAGATTCTAAATTCCACAGCTCATCTTGACTTAGCCCCCCACTCCAGGTTTTCCTTAATGGACTGGAAACATAAGATCCTAAGTGAGAACAAACCTAAGCCATTTCCCTTCTCAAGCACTTGGGAGGAGAATATCAGAAAATTGCTAAGCATAAAGGAGGGAGATTCATCCTTCGCCCTGTGGCTCAGTTAGTATCCTGGCCCTTGGCCCATCCATGCTGGCATGCCTCCTGCTTGGACCCAGAGCCAGGGAGAGAGGAGCTTGCACCTTTCCCTGGAGTCCGTGGCTGTGGATGAACAGAAAATGCTTGTTCCCTAAGAAATGGGCACCATTGCTTCCTGCCTTTGTCACTTCACCATGCTTGTGATTTAATGCTTTTCTATCTCCACTTCTATCTCATGGCTTCTCCCTCTGGTGAGTGCATTGATTTCTCTTACCTGTCCCAAACGTTTACTTTCAATGGGTCACAGCTTCACACCAGGCACCCCTGTCTGCCTGCCCCATGGCCTCTTCTGCCTAGTGTCTCTGCCACCTCATTGCTTCTGCTCCCTGCCTCTTCTCTGTGTTTCTCTCAACCCACATGCCACTCTGCTGTCTGGGTTTATCTCTTAGATCCAAGCATCCCAAAGATGGTGTGATTAGATCTGTTGGTCACTCCTCATTTAGAGGGCCCTGCCCAAGGCCTCGAGTCTCTGGTCACCTGGCTTAGGGAGGCTAAAAAGGGCAAACAGACAGAACTAATGGGTTCTACTCCAACCCAACATTTCAGACTCAACTTGTACAAACCTAAGCATGTCAACTTTACTCCCACTTCATTGTTTCTTCTGTGCGCCCAAACTCAGTGAATGTTCTACTATTTTGCTGTAGCAATGTGGTCCTCAAAATGAAGTCCTCCCTATATCCCAATCTCTCTCCACTCCTTTTGTACCACAACCGTCTGAACTTCTCAATACGTAATTCTTGAGATGAAATCAGCTCTTCCTACCCTCTGGCCAATGCTCTTTCCTTTCAACCACCCTCCACACAAGTGGGCTTTGTTTGGACTTCTCTTCTCTACTTGTATCTTCTTTTCTCTACAAGAGCCCAGTCTGGAATGCCTTAACATCCTCATCTACTGGACCATGAATACTTCTGGGCAGAAATGATGATCCAGTGATCTCTGGGGCTGGCCTGGAGTGGATGTCTGTTGAGTATTAAAGACCAGCTCAGCAATGACTCTCAAACATCCTTCCCCTAGAGATCAGGTTGCACAGTCCCTTATCCCCTGGTTTAGCAGCTCATCTTGAGGCGGTGTGCAAAAATGAGGGTCCTGGCAATAGCCTGATGGGATCCCACAGTCCTTCCCCTATGCCAAGACTGCTGTGGTGTGAATGGATCTATAGGCTTGGCCCCAAGAGCACTTCTCTCCAACGAATGGCAAGAGCAGAGAGGACACAGCTATGATCTAGGTGGTCCTTTGCCTGGCCTGCCAGGGGCTGTAGGCTGCCTGGCTGCTTTAAGTGCCTCTCTGTGGGATGAGCTCATTTCTTCTCGCTCTGTTGCTTTTGCTCGTGATGCTGCAGGACTCCTAGTCTAGGAGTGACTCAGCTGATTTGCCTCCTGACATACTTGAAGTGGTATAGGGGAGGAACAGAATGGTAGGGAGTCAAGCTGGAGGCAAATTTTGAAACTTACAGTCCTAAAGAGGCCTGGTCTCATGCCCATAAGACCATGGAGAGGGCCAGGAAGGTTAGAGCCTGGTCCTGAACTTAACTTGGGAATGTGGCCAGGGCGGGGGTAACTCAGCCAGCTCAGGAAGGACTTAAAAAGTTGCAGATTCTCACTAAAGCCCAGGCCCTCAGACTCTCCCAGGCAGAATTCGTGGTGCAAGTGAAGCTGGCAGGTAATATGACATAAGAGGTATATCAAGCCCTCACAGTAAGATGGAGACAGGAACTAATCTTCATAGAATGTTGGGGAAGGAAGGAAGCAAATTATGCAAAGAAGCAAGTCAGAGGGAGATCTAAGGCAGGATCCAGCCCTGTGAGTCTGGGCACAGGTTGGGTGGGGAGGAGAGACCTCAGGATCAAAAGTCTTATCATTCATTCCCCACCCTGTGCTGAGCCCTGGAGATGCAGAGATGACTGAGCAGGGTTCCTGCCTTAGTGGGAATCCCAGTTTGAATTTGGTGGGGAACCCAAACATAAGAGACTACACTAACACTCGGTCAAGTCTATGGCACAGGTCAGCACAGGGGCTGTGGAGCACAGAGAAGGCTGAGAAGCACATAGTGGAGGGAGAATCTGAGGGTCCTTCAAAATGGAGGGGAAGGTCTGAGGGTCCTTCACAGTAAGGGGAGGGGAGAAACTGGAAGGCCCTTCACACTGGAGGGAGAGTCTGGAGGTCTCTCACAGTAGAGGTGAGTTCGTACTTGAAGGATGTCAAAGTATTTACTAGGTGGAAAAGAGATGAAGTATGCCACCGCCAAGCCTGGTGGGCACCATGGGTCATTAGATGGGACTGGTTCACCGGGTGCATATGAGGGTGTGACAGCAAATGTCATAGATGCCGATGAGAGGCCCAAGAAAGGGCTGCCTTCCTGGTTGTGATTCTGGTGATCCCACCTATTAGTAGTATGGATTCTCACCCCGCAGCTCTACTATCTGACTCAATCAAGTTACAAATCTTAAAGGAGGGGAGATAGGTGATGACTTGGTCCTGTTTAGTATGAGTTCCTTTCTTCTTTTGAGCATGGGAGTCTGACTTGGGCTAGCCGCACGAACAGGGAAACTAAGTCAAGAAGGGAAAGGAAATTGAAATTCAGTGGGGATTCAGGTGTCCAGGACTCATCCCCAAACATGGAACATGCTAGAAAAAGGACAGCATGACTAACGTTAGCCTACCTGTTACTTCTGCCCCATTTGTGTAGCTTTGAGAATGAGCTGGGGCTATCTAGCCCTGTAGATGGGTCCCCAGATGTTGTAGCAGGTCAGAGATTAGGTGATGGTCAGAAGAGCCTGAAGCCTTCTGAAAAGGCACTTGCTTGAGTGACAGGAAAGAGCATGCCTTCTTGAACTATGTGTTCTTGAGCAAGTTACCCAGGGTCTCTGAGCCACTGGGTCCTCAGCTGTGAAATAGGGATTACAGCACCTATTTCCCAGGATTGCTGTGAGGGTAAATGAGATAATTTATATGAAAGAATCTGGCACACAGTGGATATTCTGCTTGTCCTCATGATCCTGTCTCAAGAAGCCCAAAGAAGGGGGAAAGCTGTCTATGGCCACACCACCCTGAATGCGCCTGATCTTGTCTGATCTCAGAAGCTAAGCAGGGTCGGGCCTGGTTAGGACTTGGTTGGGAGAAGGGGAAAGCTTTATTCAACATGCATAAAGGGTTAACACCTGAAAAAATATATATATCTTTTAAATTAATAAGAGAATAGATACTCCAATTAAAAATAGGCAAAAGATAGAAGCAACTAATAAACTAATACATTTTAATGGCTATTAACCGTATACAAATATAATACCATATACATACAAGTATACAGCCATATATACACACTCCGTTAACCAAAAAAGAAAAATGGGAAAAAGAAAAAAGGCAAATAATAACAATAAGAAAGTATCATTTTCGCTCAGCCTGACAATGTTTATAAACTATTTACTCATAAACACAGTGTGTTTCCATTCACAATTTATAAACTACTTCTATTCTTTTCACATAAACTACCTATTCATAGCTTTTGCATGTTTTTCTGAGGTAGCATTGCTCTTTTCCTTGTTGGTTCTTTATATATTAGATTTTAACCTTTTGATTGCCATATGTGTTACACATACTTTTCTAGTTTGTCATTTGTCTTTTGACTTATTTATGGTATTTTGGCTATACAGAAGTTTAAAAATCTTTAAATGGTCAGAATCATCAACGAATGTTTCCTTGTTAGCTTGGCAAAGAGGATAAAGTTTCACAATACACAGCATGGGAAAGGTTATCCGTAATATGCGATTGTTGAAGTAGCATGGACTGCTACCACTTTACACTTAGATCTTTTATGTTTCTACTGCTCTGATTCAAATTTTCTTGTTATGTAGTATTCCTATGTAGACTTGTCTTCCAACATCGATGTGAACCCAGGGAGAAAATGCACTGATCACCTAGACTTCAGTATTCTAGCCTTCTCAAAGTTGCATATCTCATTTAAAATTATTTGACTATGGGACACCTGGGTGGCTCAGTGGGGTAAGCCTCTGCCTTCGGCTCAGGTCGTGATCTCAGGGTCCTGGGATCGGGTCCCGCATCGGGCTCCCTGCTCAGCAGAGAGCCTGCTTCCCCCTCTCTCTCTGCCTGCCTTTCTGCCTAATTGTGATCTCTCTCTCTATCAAAATAAATAAATAAATAATCTTAAAAAAATAAAATTAATTGACTATGATTGGGATGCCTGGGTGGCTCAGTCAGTTAAGCATCTGACATTTTTTTTTTTAAGATTTTATTTATTTCACAGAGGGAGAGAAATCACAAGGAGGCAGAGAGGCAGGCAGAGAGAGAGGGGGAAGCAGGTTCCCTGCTGAGCAGAGAGCCCGATGCGGGCCTCAATCCCAGGACCCTGAGATCATGACCTGAGCCGAAAGCAGAGGCTTTAACCCACTGAGCCACCCAGGTGCCCAAGCGTCTGACATTTGATCTCAGCTCAGGTCTTGATCTCAGGGTCTTGAGTTCAAGCCCAGTGCAGAGCCTACTTAGAGAAAAAAAAGAGAAAGAAAATTAATTGACTATGATCTGGTTTATGCATTTATCTAATGAGTTTGGGTAGTGTGAGTTTGCCCTAATCTCAGTGCTAACAAAGTCAGGTCCCTAAGCTATATGTAAGTGAAAGAGTTGGACTCTAGGTTGTGTTAATTCATCCAGAATTCTCTGAGAAATTTCAGTCTCACCACTTCTTCTTGGAGATAATCCCCAACATTTCCATGGCTATGCAAGTACCTTTCTCAATAATAAGTGGTGGAGGTGAAGGTGCCAGAAACCCTGTAACTAATAATAATTAATAATCATACCTACCCCCTAATTAAGTACTTTTTAGGTGCCTGACACAGTTCTTGGTATGTGTAATGGACTATATAACAGCTACAACATTCCAACATAATGTAAGCAACATTGTTTCTGACTTACAGGTGAAGGAAAAGGGGCACAGAGTAAGTTGATTGAAGTTACAAAGTCAGAAAGTAGTCCTGCCAGTATTCGAACCCTGGACTGCTTGTTTTCCTCTGTGCCTGGGTTTCTAATAGTTGATTGTGATCCTGTCTTGAAATCTCCCTTCAGGGGTGCCTGGGTGGCTCAGTTGGTTAAAGCCTCTGCCTTCGGCTCAGGTCATGATCTCAGGTTCCTGGAATCGAGCACTGAATTGGGCTCCCTGCTCAGCAGGGAGCCTGCTTCCTCCTCTCTCTCTGCCTGCCTCTCAGCCTACTTGTGATCTCTCTCTGTCAAATAAATAAATAAAATCTTAAAAAAAAAAGAGAGAGAGAGAGAAATCTCCCTTTAGCTTAGAGGTCCTCACTGGTATCTAATTATTCCACTAACTACACCAACAATAACTTGATAATCTTTTTTTCCCCACTGATTTCTTCATTTCTTTCTGAATTTTCAAATCTCTAGCACTTACACACACATCTGAGCACACTGTGGATAACACATAGGGAACTCCTGCCAAATCCCTCTTCCCAGGAAGTATGGGCATCCATTCTTCCACTATCGTCATGGCTGCTGTGTCGAATTTAAAATATAAAGGGTTTCTTGTGCATTGTCTTCCAGCCAGAAGAAGCAGCAATAGGCTAACACATTCCATATGAGGCCATAGGCCTCCAGGAAAATATCTTTCCCTTGGTGTTTTTTTAAAGTATTGATTTAGCTCTTTATTTTCTGACTGAATATAGACCTTTACCAGTTTCAGGTGGCTTAGTAATGTTCAGATAACTAAAATGGACCAGTCCATAAATGAATTGAGTTATTTGGAGGATATAAAAATACTGTGCAATTTTGTTTTATGTAGTGCTATTTTTATGAAAGCTAGAAAACGTTCTGTAGGCAGAACAGTGGAAAACAGAAAGGGAGACAGCTTTGTGTCACAGGAAGAAACCAGAGAGAAACCTGGAAAGAAAGAAGAGAAATTAATAATTGATGATCACACACTATTGCCAAGTCACCGTGCTAGATCCATCCTTTATATCATCTTGTTTAATCTCCACAATCACCCCCGAACAGGGATTTATTGCATCCATTTCATGGATTAGCAAACAGGCTCAGAAAGGTTAAGTAACTTGCTCAGGGGCACACAGCTAGTTCATGCAGAGCTGGGATTTGAGTGGAGTTCTTTCAGACCCTTGGTGTGCTGGGTACAGAACAGAAGAATAGATCACAAAACTCAAACTGAAGCCTAACAGAGAACTGAAGAGATCAAAGTGAAACTGACAGGAGACCAGAGAAAAGAAGGATGATCACAGTGACAGAAGAGTTTGTGCTGGCTGTTAGTAAGTGGTGTGGTGTCTGAATCTGCCCGCCTGGAGCTGGGCAGGAGTAGGTGGCCGGAGCTGGTCTTGATGGAGGTGAGGATGGCTGGAGGGCCTCATCCAGTCTGAGAGGCTGCTGGTTCCAGGACAGCTGTGAGACTGAGAGACTGACGTAAGTCAAAGAGATAGTTGGGCTGGGCCTGAGACAGGGGCCCTGGTCTCTCTAGAATGGTGGGGACACTGGGTTCAAGGGGATGGCTCCTCCCTTTTGGAGGAGCACTCTCCTTGTCAAAGTCTGATATCAGTAAATCGAGACTTAGTCACCATGGTATCAGTAATACCCCAGCAACCCATCAAGATTTTTCCTGATGATTTCGGTGAGAAAGCCATGGGAAGGTTTCAATGCATTCAAAAAAACACAAAAAGCACACTTCCTGTGTGCCAGACATGACTTAAATGATGGGGACCAAATGGTATGCCAAAATACTTTGATCCCTGCTCTTTAGAGCTAGAGTCTAGTGGGAGAGACAGATACTAATCATATGATCATATATCAAATTAGTGTAAAATTGAAATTTTAACAAGTACTCATTAGGAAAGGTACACAATACTATAAGTCACAGCTTCCCTGAGAAAACCATGCCTGTGTTGTGATGCAGGGAATAAATAGAGTTAATTACTTGAAGGAAGAGTATTATATTCAGATAAAGGAATCATTAAGTGCAAAGTTCCCTTGTTTTAAATGGTTCATCCTGGAGGAGGGAGGCTTAGTGCACGAAAAGAGCTTTGCACACATTTTACATTTTATCTGGACATCGCCTTTCCTAACTGGAAACTTCCCTAATGGTCAACAAGTCCACATTTCAGGGCAAAGATCATGCTTCTGCTTTTAAGCATAATATACATTTCATTTATTCATGCATACATGCAAGAAATCATCTATCCAATCAGATCTCCAACCAAGTATCTATTTGTTTATCTGGTCATTAATTACCTATTCATATATTCATTTAATCATCCATCATACCAATTATCAATCCATGTGTCTGTCTACCCATCCATCAGACAACCATCCATCAATCCATGTATCTATACATCTACACACATTTTCTCTCTCCATGTGTTTATATATCCATTTACCTATCATCCACCTACTTACTCATCCAGTCACTTACCCAGCTATCCATCTATGCATTTATCCATTCATGTATCCATTTATTCATTTATCCCTCTGCAACATAATAAGAAATATGTTTGGTCTCTCTCCCCAGTTCCTGACACAGAGCTCTGAAAACCCTTATAATTTCCTGAGTGATGGGGTTGATAGAATTGTCTCTCACAGAGGTTCCAAATCCTTTGGAATTTGCTGGGTGATAAGAGCACAGTTTGTTCTAATGTTGTGACTCTTGGTGGGCTCTGGAATAGCTTTAGAATGGGGACTGGTGGACAGATAGATTAAGCCATAATTAGAAGCTTGAAACTTTTGACCTCACCTCTCCCCATTCTCTGAGGAGAGGAGAGGGGCTGGAGGTTGAATTAATAATTAATCATGCCTATGTGATGAAACTTCCATAAAATCCCTAAAGCATGAGGGTTAGACAGGTTCTGGGTTGGTGAATCCTTCCATGTACTAGGAGGGTGGACACCCTGACCACCACAGGCACGGAAACTTCTGTGCTTGAGAACCTTCCAGAACTTGCCCTATGTTCCTCTTCATCCAGCTATTCATTTGTATCCTTTACAATAAACTCGTAAATGTAGGTAAAGCATTTCCCTGAATTTTATAAGCCATTATAGCAAATTCTCCAACCTAAGGAGGGGGTTGTGGGAAGCTCCGATTTATAGCTAAGTTGGACAGAAGTGTGGGTAGCCTGGGAACCCACTACTTGTGATTGGCATCTGAATAGTGAGGGGTGGGGTAGTCTTGTAGGGATAAGCCCTTAACTTGTGGGATCTGGACTAACTCCAGGTAGTGTCAGAATTGATAAACATGAGGAAAACTGCACTCATTTGGTGCAGAAGTGTAATGAGTGGAGAAACAAGTCTTCTTTTACATTCCTTCCAACCAACCAACCAACCATTTATTTATGTATCCATTCACCCATTCTTCCACTCATTCATCCACTCGACCATCTGTGTGTATTTATCCATTTACCATCCATTCATTTAATCATCCAAGTGTTCACCCATCTTTCATCCGTTTGGTTACCCACTGATGTATTCATCCATTTCTATTGCTGCTGTGACCAGTTACCACAAACGTAGTGGCTTAAAACAACACAGACCATCTTATACAGATGGCCTCCAACGTATGATGGTTCAACTTAAGATTTTCTGATTTTACAATGGTGCAAAAGCAATACGCATGCAGTAGAAACCATACTTGGAATTGTGAACATTGATCTTTTCCTGGCTAGCCATATGTTATACTATCCTCTCTCATGATGCTGGGTAGCAGCAGTGAGTAAAGCTCCCGTCAGCTGGGTATAACAACCAATACACTTACAACCACTCTGCATCCATACAACCGTTCTGTTTTTCACTTCCAGTACAAATTCATAAATTGCATGAGATATTCGACATTTATTATAAAATAGGCTTTGTGTTAGATGGTTTTGCCCAATTACAGGCTAATATAAGTGTTCTGAGCATGTTTAAGGTAAGAAAGGCCAAGCTATGATGTATTAAATGCATTTTTGACCTAGGGTATTTTCAAATTAACAATGGGTTTATCAGGATGTAACCCCATTCAAAGTTAAGGAAGAGCTGTAGTTCTAGAATTCAGAAGTCCAAAATGGGTCTTAAGGGGTTAAAATTAAAATGTTGGAAGAGTTGTAGTCCTTTTAAGATGAGTTGGTTTCCTTGCCTTTTCCAGCTACTAGAGCCCCCTGCATTCCTGATCTATTATCTCCTTCCACCAAGTTTAAAATCAGCACGTACATGCATCTTCAAATTTTCAAATCTTCAGAGTTTAAAATCACTATCTATGTGCATCTTCAAATCTCTCTCTGATCGTGTCCCTTCTGTCTTCCTCTTGTAAAGATACTTGTGATTACATTGGGTCCATCCAGATAATCCAGGATAATCTTCACATTTCAAAGTCAGTTGATTAGCTAATTTAATTTCCCTTTGTCATGTAATCTAAGATAGTCACAAATTTTAGGAATTAAGACGTAGACATTTTGGGGGCCATTATTCTGCTTACCATACCATTCCTCCATTTATGCTTCAATCCATCCTGTTCATCTATTAGTTCATCTTTGTGTTCATCTAACAGCCCATCAATTTGGTCATCCATTCACTCATCTATTTATGTACCTATGTATCTATGTATCTATCTACCATCTATCACCTATCAAGCTCCCCATCCATCCATTCAACCATCCAATTGTCCGTTTATTTATCTATTCAACCAACCAGTCATTCACTTGCCCACCACCCATTCATTTCATTCAATAATGAAATCAATAATTTCATTATTTCCATTTATCCATTCAACATCCATTCATCTACCAATCATTCATACATCAACTTATCCATCTATGTAACTATCCATCTAATCATTCATGAGCTACCCTCACCTACCTTGCCTCTGACCTTTTCATTAACTAAACAGTACCCTTTTAAGACCCCAAACACATGTGTGAGCATACGCGCGCACGCATGCACACACACACACACACACACACCCCAAAATTTGGACCTAATGACCAAAACAATTCATCCAACCTGGTAATTTATTCTCAGTCACCTCTTTTTCTGATCCTAACTCCAAATGATTTGGAGTTCCTGGATCCTAAGCCTTTCTCAGTTTTGCCTGTAGTAATTTATACTGGCTGCATGCCAATGGGTCTTCCTGTAATCTTAGTTTATGGAACACTGCCTGTGTTGACTCTGTGTTGACCCTGATCTGCCCTTCTCTTGGTTATGCCCAGAAGGAGTGAAGAGAATAAGCAAACCTGCAGTATGTGAGTGCGTGCACTGGGAAGGTTCTGGATTAGAGCTGTGTGTCTCAATGTTTTTTTCTGGTCTACTATCTTTGTTCTAAATAAGGTGGTTTGAATGAAAGTCATACTCTTCACAATCTAGGCTGATTCCCCCCCCCCATGGGGAAGTAAGACAAATAATACTGAAAACACTTGTGGTATGATGGCAAAAAAAACACACACAAAAAAAACATTTTGAGGAGTGCCTGGGTGGCTCCGTCAATTGAGTGTCCAACTCTTGATTTTGCCTCAGGTCTTGATCTTGGGGCTATGGGGTTGAGCCCCATGTTAGGCTTCACGCTCAGTGGGGAGTCTGCTTCTCTCCCTCTCCCTCTGCCCTGCCCTTACTCATGCTATCTTTCTCTCTAAAAGAAATAAATCTTTAAAAAATTTTTTGAAAATACGAAAAGTCATTTAAAAATCTCAAAAATTGCCATTAGATAAGGACAAACTAAATAAATATGGTGCACTTTATTTTTAACCAGTTTTGTTTCCCCCTAAGACTTTTCCCCCAAAGATACTACTAATAAGGTGAGAAAGCACACATCACTGAAGCAAAAGCATTCAGAGTGGCAAGAACTGCCACATCAACACTCATTCACAAATGCCACCATAATGTACAGTTGTCAGACTGGTGATGGTCTCTCACCACTGGCTGAGCCATAGATAAGGTCGACTGTGGGCTGTGTGACATTCCCAGCACTCAGCTAAAATGCCATCCCCTGCTCTGTTGTTCAGGAGTACACGTCGGAATACAAATGAATAGGAGTGACACTATTTATAAGAATACCCACTCCCATTTATTTGTTTTCTACAAGGTATCTCATTAGTGACAAGACACTTGCCATGTTCTTCGTTATTGGCCATGTCAAGACATGACCACTGAGGACCACGACTGAATGACTGCCAGATTCCTATAAAATTCATGATGGGCACAAGTTTAAACCGGAATGAAACTGTTTGAGGAAGTCTTGGCAGACCAGCTCCTGTCCCACAGATACCATGAATTCGTTGAGTGAGCAGAAGTGTTGGTACATCTTCATGGAGCTCAAAACTGACCCTTTGGGGGCACAGTCTACACTTTTTCAAAACCGTTCAAGGAAGACCTAATAGAAATTGTGCTGCTATCAGAGCTTTGGCCAAAAGAATATTTCGGAAATGAATGAAGAGGGGCGGCGCTCTGACAATTCTCGATGACTAACTGGCATTCTGGTCTGGGAAGACATCTTAGCAGACTTCTTAGCAGTTGGGATATTCTAGGGCGCTGAATCAAAAGATTTTGAAGGCACTGACATCCCCACACTGGGAGGTCACTGGTTTATGAATGGAAGCTCTGACTGTCACCAAGACACATGCAAATTATACAAAAAGGGTTTATACTTTAACGTCTTGTATAAAACACTACTCAAAATCCTCAACAACAATTCTGAGGTTTATGCCAAAGCTCTTTCACATGCTACACCTCATTGATCCTTACAACAACTCTGAGAAATTGCCTAGACAGGGCCTACCCCCTTTTACAGGTGATCTAGAAAGTTATGTCCAGAGATGGCAAACAGTTTTCATGCTGCAAGCCATTCCTAGTACGTGCCGTTGGGGATAGGAGGGGACAGTATGAGGATGCCTACCATGCTTTTCCTTAGCAGAAACATGGAAACCGATTAATTTTAAAAACTATAGTGCTTCCTTCCTACACAGTAAAAAGCACAGCTTCTTTTATTGTTAATTTGCATGTGGTCATCTCTCTGAGTTGGTCAGTTACACTGATGGTAGAATTGTGTTCACAAGGACAAGGATTCCACCACAACTTGAGGCTTGGTGAAAAACCTTGGCTTAAGCAAGTTTTTAACAGCTAAAATTATCTGTCACTGCAGGAAAGCACACTGCTGAGGGAGAACGCAGGATTTATGGAACTGTCTCAGTGTAAGGTGACCGGTGTTTATTTTTATTTTTATTTTTTTTTAAGATTTTATTTATTTATTTGACACAGAGAGAGAGATTACAAGTAGGCAGAGAGGCAGGCAGAGAGACAGGGAGAGGAGGAAGCAGGCTCCCTGCTGAGCAGAGAGCCCGATGCGGGCCTCGATCCCAGGACGCTGAGATCATGACCTGAGCTGAAAGCAGAGGCTAATTTAACCCACTGAGCCACCCAGGCGCCCGTGACTAGTGTTTAAAAAAAAAAAAAAAAAAAACAACCTGCCAAAGAACATGTGAGGGATGATTTTTTATAAGTCATCATTACTAAAAGGGAGCACAGTCGTACGTATAAACTCAGATTAAAAAAAAGTAAGAACAGTAGTAGTGTTTGTTAGACATGCGTGAGAGAGCTCTGCGACACTTCAAGAGTTAAATCAGTCAGATTAAATCATAACTGACGGAAGCCATATCTTACCAGAAGTCACTTTAAAGAACAAAAGGTCCCTCAGGCCAAAGGCAAGACGACCAGTGGAATTAGTATGTTTCAAAAAGAGTGAGTCAACAGAAGGGGGCAGGTCTACACAGTCCAGGGGGAAATGAGGGCCAGACCAAAGGATGTAATAATGGAGTAATTAACGATTTGTTGAGCAGTTTTCATGTGCTAAGTAGTTTGAATGAAACTTTTAATCCATACAACAACCCTGTTATCAGATTCAAAAACACTTCACTGGTGGTAAATCTGGGATTTGAACCAGATCTGGGGGCCTCCAAAGCCTGTGGGCTTAACTAGTCTTACCCAGTTTTGTCCTTGGGGAAGGGTGCTTTCGGCAGGCCAGGGCACTGCCATTGGCTACACACATTCTTTTGTTTCTTCCTTGGAAGTCACCTCCACACACCATGGGTCACTGTTGGGGATCTCCTCAGTGGCAAGCCACAGAACCATGACTTTTGAGCTGTAAGGGCAACTAGACTTGACACTGTCCACTCTCCTTTTGCAGATGTTATCTGTAACTTTATTTTTGCAAACTGCCACGAACACCTCTCTCCTAGCTCTGGGGATATAAGGTCCTTGACCCAGCAGGGGAACTCCATTTTTGGCAGTGAGATGTGATTCTAAAGGGATGCAGTTGATTTTCTTATGTGACTTGTTATGTTATTCATGGTCTAATCAGAAAACCAAAAACTCTGAGAGGTTAAAACCTAAGGTTCTTATTTGAGGACAAACAGGCCTAGGACTAGCACACCTATAAACGGCCTTGGAATTGTGCAAGGGCAGCATTATGGGAAATAAGCACATGGCCTCATTGGATATTACTTTAAAGAACAAAATTCATTGGGGTGAGAAGTCTTGGCATGCTTCTGCTCTCCTGACCTTGACTGAGGCAGATCCTTCCAGCATAGGCTCTCATGACACCATGCACCACTCCTTTATGACACTTACCACTGCTGTGATGTTACACTTGTTTGCACGACTATTTGATTAATGCCCGTCTCTTCCATAGACTGCACACGCCCCACAAGGGCTGAATTTGTGCTGCATTTTATTCATCATTGTATCCCCAGCACCTAATACAGTGCTATGAAAGTCAGACCTGGGCATTCAGTAAATGTTCTTTTAGTGAATGTGTTCCATTTTAAACATCAATCTCCTTAAGTACCTTCCCAAGAGAAATAAAAACAGGTCCACACAAAGACTTGTATGTGAATGTTCCTAGTAGTGATACTCATCATGGCCCCAGAGTGGTAACAATCCAAATGTCCATCAGCCGGTGAGTGGATAAACAAAAGGTGGCATATCCACACAATGGAATACCATTCAGCAATAAAAAAGAACAATGCATTCTACAACCTGGATAAACCACAAAGATATTATGTTAAGTGAAATAAGCCAGACACAAAAAACTACGTATTGTACTATTTAACATATATGAAATTTCTAGAAAGGAAAAACTACAAAGGAGAAAGCAAATCCATGGTTGCCTGGGCCTGGGGGGTGGGAGTAGGGATTGCCTGTATATGAGAAGAAGGGAACTTTGGGAGGTGATGGAAATGTTCTAAAACTGGATTGTGATGATGGTTGCACAACTGTATAAATTCACTAAAAATCATCAAACTGTACGTTTGCAGTGGTGAACTGTATGGCATGTGAATTATGTCTCAATAAAGCTGGAAAAATGTTTAAAAAATCAGTCTCCTTAGTCATTTTATCCCAACTTATGTTCTTTGGAATATTATCTCTGTGGGGCATTGTGCCAGAGACTGCTAGTTGAGCCTCTCAACTCTTTAGTGAGAGAACCTCAATTTTTTTTAAAGGATTTTATTTATCTATGAGAGAGCAAGCACAAGTGGTGCGGAGGGGCAGAGAGAGAGGAAGAATCAGGCTCCCCACTCCATCCCAGGACCCTGGGATCATGACCTGAGCCGAAGGCAGACGCTTAACTGACTGAGCCACCCAGGCACCCCAAGAACCTTAATTTTCCTTCCAAGGAAATGTGGACTGGTGCTCCAGCAGACATCTTGGACCTTGGAAATGAAAGCAAAAATATTAAAGCTTGGATTCCTGATAATCCCATAGAACAGCTATGCCATTCTTGAACTGCCTGCTTCCCATATTTCTCTTATGCAGAACAAAAATAAACTTCAATTTTGTTATGCCTTGTTTTCTTTACATGTGGCCAAATTTAAACCCAATACCAGTTTTAATAGGTACTAAATGAAAAGAGGGCTCTGTGATCAAATAATTTTGAGAATTATTGAAGTTTAACAGATTTCATTAATGCAAGACCTCTCAGTTTTTAATATGCTAATGAGCAATGGTAACCTCCAAGATGGGCTAGAGTATCCACAACTTACTAAACCAATTGGACCCCAAAACCTTTTTTTTTTAATCTTTTGAGTTTTTAAAAAATAGGCTCCATGCCCAACATGGGACTCGAACTCAAAACCCCAAGATCAAGAGTTGCATGCTCTATCAGCTGAGCCAGCCAGGTGCCCCCAAAACTTATTTTTATTGGATCATCTCATGGGATGAATGACTTAGGGGCAATGGGAAATGTTGTTTTAAAAGATTTACATTTTTGGGGCGCCTGGGTGGCTCAGTGGGTTAATGCCTCTGCCTTCGGCTCAGGTCATGATCTCAGGGTCCTGGGATCGAGGCCCGCATCGGGCTCTCTGCTCGGCAGGGAGCCTGCTTCTTCCTCTCTCTCTGCCTGCTTATAATCTCTCTCTGTCAAATAAATAAAGTCTTTAAAAATTTTTTTTACATTTTTGCTTCTTCCTTTCTAATTCATCCTTCTTCTAGGCTGATAGATCTTTCTTAAACATAAAGTTGACGGTATCACATACCTGTTTAAAATCCTCGAACAATTCCTATAGGATAGAGTTCAAACTCCTTTATGTAATGAATAAGACCTTTTGTGATCTGGCCCTTGCCTCCTCTCTAGCCTCACCCTAGCAATCTCCTTTTCATGTCTCAAACCATTTGCACTGTTGAGAACTGTGCATGTTCTCCCCAGTCTCTTTGACTCAACCTATACTACGCAATTATGAGTGGAACACTTTCTACCTGCCACCTTGACTGGTATTCTATCTCTGATCCTTTAAGACCAGGCTGACGTATTAACTCACTTACCTCCATTCACGCTTTAAGCAATTCCTGCTATGTATCAGACAACACACTAGTACGTGGCTTCCAAAGCCAAATAAACATAATCCCTGCCCTGGAGGGCTATCAGATCAAATGAAGTTAGACAAGCACTGTATTAGTCAGAGTCTGCTAATGGCCATAACAAACAACCCTCCCATTTCAGTGACTTGACACTTTACTTCTCACTCAAGGCACAGTCCATTGCAGGTAAGCACAGGGGTTCTCTCCATGCAGTCAATCAGGGACCCAGGCTCATCCCATTACCACTTTTGGGGGGCCTATAAGTCTCCACTGGATATTTTTGCATCTGGCCAGCAGATGAGGAAAGGAGAAAAGTTTGGAGGCCCACAGAAGAGGTTTTGGGGAATGCCTAGAAATGAGAGATATCTATCACTTCTGTCCAGATTCCATTATCCAGAATTTAGTCACATGGACCTATCTGATCACTGAGAAATGTGGTTTTTCTACAAGCTTAGGATGAAAATGAAATGGGGTGGCGCAAATAGCCTTTTCTGTGACACAGATATATAAACAAGAACAATAAAGAAGCTCACGGTCTAATGGAGGAAACAGACAAGTTAACAGAGGCAGGAAGGCAAGAAAGAACATGGTCAGTCAGGATGTAACCTGTGTTTATGGAGTTCCTATCAGAAAGTTCTAGAACTGCTGAAAGCCCTCCTGCGGCTCCCCTTCAGAGTTCCTAAGAATTGCTCTCCTAGGGCCTTCTGTAAATGTGGACATACTGTATGGTCCAGAAAGTTGTGCATCATCACTGTCCCCCCAGAGCAGACCTTCAGGGCCTCTTAGTGCCAACCAACTCTTGTCCCAGCAGCTGCTATGATGTCTAGCTCTGTATGGGCTCCGTTTGACTTCATGAGCTGTATCCTGATAACTCTCCGCCTCATGACTCTGCTGTAAGCCTCTTAACACTGAGTTTTGGGACACCACAAAGCCCCGCTTGGCACCTGCGCATGAACTACTGAAGTGGGTCTTTACCCAATAGGAGGTGAGCTGGTGGATAAATCTCCTTCCTTTTCCTCTCCCATAGACTATGCTATGCCTCATGTCATGTGGCTTCTCAGAAGATGATCCCTTGAGCTGAAGCCATCAGCCGCACATAGTAGAGGCCAGATGCCATCCTGGTATTGGTTCTTTTCTCTTTCCTACCCTCTTCCTTTTGCCACCCACTTCTGCCGTATAGTCAAGCTCTAATGTCCTAGTGGCTAAGACATCCACATGGATGCATATGGCTAAAAGCCACTTAGTGGATAGCTTCACCTCTAGTGCCTATCTGCAGGTCCCTGAATGCTGGAGAAGCAGTTTTCTTCCCCTTTTATAAAGACTTATTTATTTATTTAAGTAATCTCAACACCTAACATGGGGCTCGAACTCATGCCCCTAAGAACAAAAGCGGCATGCTCTGCGGACTGAACCAGACAGGCCCCCCACTGCACAAGTGTTTTTTTTTTTTTTAAATATTTTTTATTTATTTGACTGAGAGAGAGAGATCACAAGTAGGCAGAGAGGCAGGCAGAGGGAGAGGGGGAAGCAGGCTCCCTGCTGGGCAGAGAGCAGGATGCGGGCCTCGATCCCAGCACCCTGAGATCATGACCTGAGCCAAAGGCAGAGGCATTAACCCACTGAGCCACCCAGGCACCCTGGACAAGTGTTTTAAGGGTCAGATTCGACTAACCCTGTTCCGTTCTGAGACCTGACTCTGTAAAGGTCAAGCTCGCTGCCTCTTCTGAGTATAGCCTCCAGACCTTTCCTTTGCTTGTACCTGTGGATTCATTTGTGGATCAGTTGTGTGCTCCTATTGATTTCTTATTTGGTAACATAACATCTGTATCTCTGTGTTTGACTTCTTATGTGCTACAGACTTTTCTCAAGTTTAAGAACAGGAATTACTGTCTGACGAGTTTGCCTCCTTCCTGCTCCCACACCTCTCATTGCTGTCTTTTGCTTCTGTGCCTTGGCATATGCATGCTGCTCCCTCTGTCTGGAGCTCCATTCTTCCCCACCTCGTTTATGTTATTTCATCTTTTGTGAGTGAGGGACATGATTTTGTAAAGGGAGGGTCACTTGACCCCCATGTAGGACTCACCAAGTCTGTCTCTAATATAACTCTGTGCCCAGCCTCTTTCCAGAAACTAAAGTGCACAGACCTGAGCCCCATCAGCATTCTTGAGAGTTTTAGACTCTTGATGCTGTGTTGGACTGAAGGCGTTGTGGCCACTAATTTCCTGATCCTGACTCAGGCTCTGCAGCAGCTGGTTCAGGAGGGCAAGCATGCTGTCCCTTTGAGACAGGGGGAACAAGCCTCTTTCTCCATCCTCACGCACCAACAGCTTGGCGGGACTGGAGGTCCTCAGGATCAATGTGAAAATTTCCGCCTTGATCCTAACTAGATTATGAGCTCCCTGAGGACAGAGATATTGTCTGCCTTTGTGTCTAGGACAATATCTGGAACACAGTTGGTGCTTCATAAATATATTTTCTTTTTAAGGAAGGAAGAAAGGGGAGGAAGGAAGGACCACAAGGCACCTTGGCCAGCCTCGAGTCAAATGAGAGAAATGTGCACAAGTGAGGTGGACAAGGGGCTGCTATCTCTGTATTTTCAAACTGGAGAAATCTCTAGTGTCACTGGTGTCTGCCAAGAAGTCAAGAAGTGGTCCTCAGAAAGGAGATAGGGTCGCAGGATGGAAACCACAGGAACACTGGGGCTTCAAGGAAACTAAAAATATCCTCTCTCTGGGGGTACAGTAAGGCTTGGCTACATCATTACAGCTACTCCTGACAAAGTCAAGCCGTGTTCATCTCAAATGTATCCAACGAACTGCTTTTGGAATCACCAGGACTCAGATCCTTCCTACTTTGAGGTAAAATGAGCCTCCACAGTCAGAATCCAGCCATTTTTTTAGTGGGTGCTAAGGAAACACCCACAATGGGGGGCAGGCAGGGAGGGAGGGGGACAGGTGACTCTCGCCACCTGGGGAGGCGGCCAGTAACAGGATGGCACAGCGTACTGGGCCAGGCAGGTGGATAACTCTCCCTCCCTTGCTCCGTATATTTTCTTTATAGCAATTTTCACTACCTGCCCCTTGTATTTATTTATTGTCTTTCTTTCCCCTTAGCATGCCTATTCCACAAGAGCCAGGCCTCTGTCCTATTGACCGTTGTATCCCCTCTCTTACATCAATGCCTGGCATTTAGTGAATATTCAAAAATTAGCTGCTAAAGAACGAATTAAAGAATATTAAACAATTAGTTGAATCTCTGCCATATGCCAGGCCCTGTCCTTGAGGATGCTGCAAGGATGGTGGGGGAGATAGGCCTGAACATAAATACACCATAGCTCGACTCCTGATTTTTCGGAGGTATGTCAAGGCGCCGCAGGATCCCCGGGGCTGAAAACTCCTGGGGTGTACAGGGGCCTTGGGAAGAAGCCCGTCGTGTGCCAGGAGCGCCAGGGAGCCCGGCGGAGCGGCAGGAGATGCGGCTGGAGACACAGAATGAAGCTCCTCGGCTGTTTGGTTGGTTTCTCCGCATCTTTTTCCGACCTGCGGGACCTTGTCTCTCCTCGCTTCTGTCTGCGGGACCTTGGCCCAAACAGAATCTCTCTCTGTCGCGGGACCCCAGCCGCAGCCTCTCGCACCCCAGGAGACGCCAGCCCCGGATCTTCCAGCTCGCTAGCCTGCTACCTGCGAGACCTCCACCTGCGGGCTGAACCCCCTCCCCGCCCGCGCGCACTCCAGGTTCCCGCCCCCTGCCCGCGGTCTGCGGCGTGCAGGACCCCGCCCCGCCCCCGTGGCCCCGCCCC
>LNAC01000740.1:155734-180573 GCA_002007465.1 Ailurus styani
CAGCAGGGGCGGGGCGTGCGGAGGCCCCCCCCTGGGGCGGGCCGTAGAGGGACCCCCCCCGGGCGGGCTCGGTCGTGCGGCGCGCGCGGCGGGGGTGACCGCTATTCTGCCGCCGCCCCCGCGGAGAAGTTGCTCTATTGGCGTCCTGCGTCTGTTTGCAGGGGTGGAGGAGGGTGGGCTGGAGCCAGGCTGCTGCTCCGGGAGGGGGCGGGGGCCCCGGCGCGTCCTCGGAGCGCGCTCCCCCTCCGCCCCCTTCTTACGCACTAGCGCGCACTCGCCCCGAAAATTGGAACCCTGGAGGTGTCCAGCAACCCCGCAGCCAAGTTTTGTGCATTATTAGATTGCATGCTTGAGCTTAAAAAAAAAAAAAGAGTAATCTGTTCCCTTTAGGGTATTTATTTTCTTCACTGTTGAGAAGTAACGGGAGCCTTTTGCTCCCAAATTTCCAGGGACATGCTTGTCAGATGTGCAGAGGGTTGGCAGCTACTTGGTTTTTAAAAAGACGCTATTAGGAAATCCCCTCACTAGTGAGATAATTGAAATTTGAGTTTGTTTGCAGCTTCAGTTTTATTTGATCCAATTAAAAATACATAAGCAGGCACTTATATTTGTGTACATAAAGTATTCCTAGTTCCAGTTATGACTGATGTGACTGTGGTTTCGGTAGTGTGGGATCTAATAAGGCAATATAATTCAATTTTCAACTTGTAGGCCCGTGTTCTCCAAATTAGGGTTTATGGACCATTAGTAATCTGGCCAAGGTTTCTAGTGAATCCTTGGCATCTCCAGGCGTCTCTGGAACTGTTATATGTGCCTTATTCCCCACCCTTTCAAAACTGCTCATTTCTGGTGTAACAGATCCACGAACAGAGAAGATAGACGTTTTAACATTTTTTTTTTAATCATTTTCAGAGTGTCTGCAGTGTTGCTGGAGATTCAGTTATTGTTTCTCAAATGGCATGCTGGAATGCAATCCTGCTAGGCCCCCAGTTTTGACATACTTCATGGGGATATGCTTGTGGTACTTAGAAAAGTCCTAATAGGGACCACAGTACTGTGCTCCCAAGGTTAATTGTAAGCTGCCTTTCTTACTGGAGATCTGTAGTCACTGACTGTGCACTATACAGTAGTTTGTTGGTAACATATTGGTAGATCATGTTGGCAACCTCAGGGATATAGTTTTTGTGAACTTTGTGGCTCTCTGGAAGGACAAAGCAAGTTTGAGATCTATGTATGAAAAAATGATTAGGCACGAATCTTCAAGTACCATGATTTATGCCAGCCAGAACAGGTGGTTTCATATAAGCAATGCGTGACTGTAACCAAAGGCCTGGGAAAATGGGGAGTGGTTAATGATTAATTTCGGACTTCTTTCTGTCCCAAGGCAGATCTCCTAGATGAGTTGTGATGGATTATTTAAACTTTTCCTTCATTCATGGACTACTTACTATTGAGAGCTAACCTTTATAATAATTTTTTTTTCCTTTTTGCTAACTTTGGAGTCTCCTTTATAGTAACCAGAATATGATACTGTCTTTGCTGTAGTCTGGCCGTGGGCAAAATAAATCTAGATCTGTTGTGAAATTATTTGTGTCTCGAAGTGCTATTACAGTCTGCTTGGAGTCACATCTTTTATACCGCAGTTATTTCTTTGCTATTTTTTTGCATTTAGCTTTTCTGCTGTTACAGCATGCAGTCATTCAATGTGATCACTTTTACCACAACTTTTTAATATTCTGTCCTTACCATTATTTTTATAATTTTTGATATGGTCGGAGGTCCTCCGAACTCATCAGTGTGTTCATGCCAACCACACAAGAAGTTGAAAGACTAGTTTAGAGTGAAATGAGAGAGCCACAAGTAACACTGTTGTATTTTTGGACGATCCTTTGGCAGTTAGTTTTCTATATTTATTGATTTACTATTCTTACAACATTTCAAATGCCAAAGAAGATCTCAAGCAGAATCATATCTCTTTAGAAACCAAATCTCATTTGTGATTTTCTGCCATTATGTTACAGAAAACTTACGAGAAACAGCAGACGTTTGGGCCACTGTGTCTTAGAGATGTCTTTGATTTATAGAAGTTTCAGACAAGTTTTTCGGTTTTCTTGGAAGCATGGCTTTACCTCAAGCAGAGATTGTGGTTGTGTCCTCCTGTGTTAGACCATGAGGAAAAAGGGTTCCACTCTCTCAGGCTTGATTCTCACGGTAGGGGCCTATGTTTTTCAGTTTTCATGGATAGACTCTGCATTGGTAATGGCCAAATGGAGGCAAACATGTTCTGAATCTTTCTGAACAGGTTAGAGGATTCAAGAATTCTGACTGCAAAAATATTTTTGATATGTGACAATGACTGTATCTAAATCAACTTAGGAGACTGTGTTTTCACTCCTTTCCAACCCCTTTGTCTCCCCTCACCCTAGTATAACAAGTTAGAAATAGTCTTTTTTTTTTTTTTAAGATCTTATTTATTTGAGAGAGGGAGAGTGAGAGTAAGAAGCAGACTCCATGCTGAGCAAGGAGCCCAATGTGGGGCTCGATCCCAGGACCCTGGGATCATGACCTGAGCCGAAGGCAGATGCTTAACCGACTGAGCCATGCAGGTGCCCCGAAATAGTATTATTTTTAATAAATATTTGGTGGTTCACTTTGTACTTCCATTCCTCATACAAAGCTTTAGTTTAATTCAGGTGAAAAGCTGCAGTGAATTCCATGGGACTGCCTGCATTCTCCTGTACCAGGTTATATTGAAAACTCTTTGACATACATAAAATAATAGCTAGGGCTTAGATATCTGTTTCCTAGAGAACAGGTTTGGGTTTTTTTGTTGTTGTTGTTGTTTTTCCCCAGTAGAATGTGGCATAATTGTGAGACAAGCAAAAAGAACTAGCATTGAATAAATACCTGGTGTGTGTCCAGCACTCAGCCAGGCACTGGGGCTGCAGAGATGAACAAACATCTCCCGTTTTCATGGTCACTCCAGGAGGCTGGACTGAAGCTCAGAGAGGTGAGGTAGCTTATTTCAGGCCATAACGCTGGTGAATGTTGGAGCCGGAATTTGAACCCAGATCATTTCGATTCAAAGCACGTCTTCTTTTCGCCAACTACCCTCTCAAGATTTCTTTAAAAGCTGGAGTGTGCTGTCACGTTTAGTGGTATGGGGTTAAGTTAACTGACATAAGTTGTTCTACACACTCATCTATTTTTACTTCTTCATTTCAAGAGTTTGTCACTGAAGAGGCAAATTAGGATACAGTAAGGGCACCCTTAACCCCTTTGTCTCCATAGTGTAGGAGAGGTCCTTGTAGGGCACTTAAGAGTCCAGCCTAGCCTGGTACTAATAGCCATGAAGTGCAGAGGGAGAATGCAGTCACTTTTTCCTTGCCAAAATGTTCTTTTCTTTAGTTCATTTTGTGGAGGCGTTGATACCCTCTTGAGAAATTCTGTTACTTCCATAAAAGTCCTGAAGGTAGTAAAATGGAGTTATTTTAAAATATCCATCCCTGTTCCCATTTCTGAACTAAATTATTTGCATAAAATCCCGAGAATAATGTTTTCTTTTTGCTTGTGTTACCTGTATTCTTTGGTTTTTATCGTTTGTAATAGTGATTCCTTACATCCTCCTACACTTACTCTTTTTGTCATTTGCCATCTTTGAGACCTTTAGAATCTTTGATAATGTATATGACATTAATAGTTCCTGTTATGAGCAATCATTTTTTTAAGTTGATGAATCTTTTTTCTTTATAGTCATAATGGAGGACGTAAAATTTTTAGCAAGGGAGAAAAACTGATATTTCAATAGATTTCTGTGGTGCTTTTATCCACTAGCTGTTTCAGAAGACTTAACCTACTAAGACAGTATTTGAAAATTTCAGGAAAACGAGAAAGTAGAATTTTAAGATAACTGCAGGACACAAATCAAAATGTAAGTTGGGTTTGAATTTTCTAAGGGAGATTTCTGTTTTTCTGCTCCTTTGTTAATTAAAGATTCTTGCATGGAGTATCACTGATCTAATTTTATGGACCAAATATATTATTTTATCAGTAAATTTTAAATGTATTTTGAAATTTCTTGTACATTATGTGACCAAGGTGTTTTATTTTTGGAATCTATACTTTTTAAAAAAATATTTATTAGAGAGAGAGAGTGTGCATGCAGTGGGGTGGAGGGGTTAGGGCAGGAGAGGGAGAGATTCCCAAGCAGACTCCCTGCTGAGCAGAGAGCCCAGTGCAGCTCCATCTGACAACCCAGGAATCCCCTGAGCCGAAATCAAGAGTCGGTTGCTCAATCAACTGAGACACCCAGGGGCCCCTGGAATCTCTGTACTTTTTATTTTTTAAATTTTGCTTATTTATTTATTTTTAAAGATTTTATTTATTTTTTTGATATATATATAGAGAGAGAGAGAGCAAAAGCAGGGGGAGTGGGAAAGGGAGAAGCAGGCTTCCTGCTGAGCAGGGAGCCTGACAAGGGCTTGATCCCAGGATCCTGGGATCATGACCTGAGCAGAAGGCAGACACTTAACCAATTGAACCACCCAGGTGCCCATCTATACTTTTTAATTGTAAGATTGTCTTTATATAGTAGGTCAGGCTTCAGGTTAGAAGAAGGTCTGACTTGGCTTTTAGTTCCTACCTGTTTAGGTTGAGGCTTGTTATCCCGGGATTCAGGTCTGGTCTGGTCTGTGAACTCCCCAAGATAGTACATAAAATTTTGTTTGTGCACTTTAATGGGACATGAGTCCATTCTTTTTATGATTCTCAGATGGACCTCTGACTCCCACCCTCCTTTCCTTTACCTCTCATGTCTTTCCATTCCCCCTCCTCCTCCCCCACCATCTCTTCCCACCCACACACAAAATCAATATTAAAGATCATTGATTTAGGTTGTTTCAGAAACAGTTGTTTTGTTATGAGCAAAATCTTTTCCAAGAGGCTGACTTTGTTGGGACTTGAGGAGGTTCTGTGGTCTCAGTCTGGTGAAGTACTTGTGCATCACTCCTGGCAGCAGCCAAGGCAAAGGGCTATCCCCAGAATTCTTCCCTCCCTTATCTTTATGCTTAGGAAGCTGTTCTGTACCCTTGCTCCTGCATACTGATAAGAGAGTAAGGGTTGAAGCAGGAGCCATGAGGGCAAATGCAAAACAGTGTTAGAGGGTCCTGGGCCTCTCTGCCTCAACCATCTGCCTGTGCAGATGGGACTGGAGGGGTGGCCATGGCTAAACCTCCTGACATTTTCTTGCTTTGCATACTTCTTACTCATTCTGTTACTGCTTCATTCAGTATGTTAGAAGGAAAAGGGTTTACCCCCTAATATTGTAAGAGGAACAATTAAAAAATCCCTCCATTTTTATATTCCCCAGACTTTTTATGTGATACCTTGCAACTTTTCTGTTAATGTTAATTTCAGGTTGAATTTTTTTTAATGTCTGGTTGAGCTTGTGAGCTTATTTTACAGATAACATGCGTATATGTCGAGTTCTGTTAAACCATATTTTACCACAGGAAAAAGAATCAAGTGTTGAAATTCTCAGAGCCTTGTTTTATAATTTGCTTAAGTAAAAGTCAAGCAAATTGGTAAAACGAAATTCTGGTTTTTTTTTTAAGACTTTATTTATTTATTTGACACAGAGAGAGAGAGAGAGAGAGAGAGAGAGATGACAAGTAGGCAGAGAGGCAGGCAGAGAGAAGGAAGCAGGCTCCCTGCTGAGCAGGGAGCCCGATGCGGGGCTCGATCCCAGGACCCTGAGATCATGACCTGAGCTGAAGGCAGAGGCTTTAACCCACTGAGCCACCCAGGTGCCCCGGTAAAACAAAATTCTAGAGTGACAAGAAAATTCTAGAAGTAGTCTCTAGGAAGTGGCCAAACTTGAGAAATCCTGGAAATTTTCTCATAGAAGTTCATTTGTTGGGCCAGACCAGAAGTTGAATAGAAGAAAAATCCATTGTTTTGGTTTGATATGTAGTTGGAGGAAAACACCTTAAGCTTGAGGCAGTTTGGGGAAGGGCATTGACATGTATGAAGGGATTCTGTTTGGTTTGTTCCTTTCCCTAAGTGTACCTGAGCAAAAAAGTATACTTGGATATTCCCTTTGGGTTCAAGGAAGCCATCAGTATTCTAAGAAATTCTTTGAAAGATTATGTCCAGTAAGCTAGTGCAGATTATAGATTTTACTTACTGAAAGAAATTTTATATAATTTAACATGAAGACATTATTAATGTTCATTTGTATATTTCGGCCTAACAACTCTTACGAAGTTAGCAGTCTAAATTCACCTGTAGGTTAGCCTGAA
The DNA here is from genome assembly GCA_002007465.1 of Ailurus styani. Classification (NCBI taxonomy): domain Eukaryota; kingdom Metazoa; phylum Chordata; class Mammalia; order Carnivora; family Ailuridae; genus Ailurus; species Ailurus styani. The sequence goes on from LNAC01000740.1 coordinate 162,034, forward strand.
GAAGTCAAGGCACCATCCTTGTTGGGCATGTGGCAGAGTCAGAGATAATTGTAAAAATGTGAAATAAGCTCTTCTAGTGCAAGGCTACTCACAGTATGCAGATCTGCGCAGGTCTACGGACTGTTAACTGTCTGTGATGAGGTAAGTACAGAACTTGAAACATGTAGCTGTTTTGACAGCATTTTTCATAAAATTGATTTGTCTGTTGAGTCTAATAATAAAAAATGTAAGTTTATAGTATAGTCTTTGTTTTAAAAAACTCTTTTTCCTGGTAATTCATTTTTCTGGTAGTTTATAAAAGTATTAGTCTATGATGGATTGGGAAATAACAAAAAGTAATGTTTTTGTTTTTGTTTTTGATAATCTCTTCACCCAGTGTGAGGCTCAAACCTACAACTCTGAGATCAAGAGTCGTACGCTTGGGGCACCTGGGTGACTCAGTTGGTTAAGCGTCTGCCTTCTTCTCTGTTCATGGTCCTGGAGTCCCAACATCGGGCTCCCTGCTCATCCGGGAGTCTGCTTCTCCCACTCCCTCTGCCTTTACCCCCAACCCCTCCCCCCCTCCGTTCGTGTTCTCTCTCTTGCTTGCTCACACACTCTATTTCTCTCTCTCAAATAAACAAACAAACAAACAAACAAATAAGTAAAATCCGGGAGGAAAAAGATTTGCATGCTTTGCTGACTGAGCCAGCCAGGCACCCCCCAAAAAGTAGTTCTTAACTCTAGGCAGCCCTACTTAAGGTGATAGGTAATATCACATTATCTTGCAGCTTGTTTATAAATTAATATCTTGGGGCCCCATTCCAGACCGACTGAAATAAATAACCTGAGGTGGGGACCCAGTAATCTTTGTTTAGCAAGCTATACTGATAATTTCTGTGCACATTTAAATTTAAGAAACATAATTCTAGATCAGCGCTGTTCAGTAGAAGTTTGTGCTATGATGAAAAATGTCTTATGTGCAGGACCTTTGACACACACATTTGGCTTTTGAGCCCTTAAAAGGTGGCTGGTATGACTGAGGAACAGAATTTTAAATTTTATTTAATATTCATTAATTTAAATTTAGTCACATAGTGGCACTGGCATTTGACACCACAAGTCTGGATCCTTTAGGGTTCCCCTTTCATTGTGGGGGCAGCAAAGTGGATTTCCCCCCGCTTCATTTAGAAAATACAGGATAGGACAAGATTATCCTATAGCTTTAAATGAGATTGAGCAAATCATAGAATAAAAGTTGGCACTTCTTTGCCCATTTATATTTATCTTTTTATCTAAAAGTTGATTGGATATTAAGAAAATAGCAGGGTCAGAAAATAAATTCAGATCTGTGTCACAAAAGGTTTTGCAAATAGCAAAAACAGCAAAACAGCAAAAGGTAGCTGTTTTAGTGAGGTCTTGTGACCCTTCATGTCTTGAAGTATGACTTCTGAAGCTTTTGTCTTTCCTGTAAAGATTTAAGTTTTTAAGTGCAATACTATAGTTTTCCAGTTCTCAATAGAAAGCACTGATCATTGGGAGTTCTCATTACTTTGGACTGGTTAATGGAGATTTTTCCTATGTAAAGTATTGTTGGTTTATCACCTTATTTAGAGGATGGTTTTTCATTCTATAAAGGTAATCTTTGTTTTCAATAATATTCACCAAGCCTCCCTTGAAAAATTGAGCCTTGTCGTCTGTCTTCTTCCAATATATTTAAAAATTGATTTGTTGAAAGGATTTCTTTTACTCATTCAGGGTTGTATATGCTTCCCTGCCTCCATCTCCATCTACTTGTACTTCATATTTAAACTCCAAAAAATCAAGGATAGCATTGACTCTGATATGTCGATCAGTGTCCATGGCAGGACTGGAGATTATTTTGTGATTGACAGGTAGAAGGAAACATAGCTATAAAAGTAAATAGCTTTTTAAAATGCTGTCCAGACAGTCTTTTCTAATTGTACCATAATTTTATTAACTATATTTGCCAGGTTTTAGGTTTTCAGGCAGGAGATTGTTAGTTATATAGGCAGTGACTCTTGAAGCATGAAAGACAGTAGGGGTGTCCCGTGTTGTTTATACCCTCATAGTAGGTTCCTTAAAGATCATGGATAGGGCTGTAAGAATAGCGAAATTTTTAATATAGCAATGTCTGTTAGCTTTGTTTATGGCATGAATTAATATATTGTCTTCCATTGGTGTTCATTAAAAGCCAGCACCATTTTAAGTGAAATAAGTCAAACAGAGAAAGACAATTATCATATGGTTTCACTTATTTCTGGAACATAAGGAATAGCATGGAGGACATTAGGAGAAGGAAGAGAAAAAGGAAGGAGGGGAAATCAGAGGGGGAGACGAACCATGAGAGACTGTGGACTCCGGAAATCAAACTGAGGCTTTTAGAGGGGAGTGGGGTGGGGGGATGGGTGAGCCCCCTGGTGGGTATTAAGGAGAGCACAGATTTCGTGGAGCACTGGGTGTTATAGGCAAACAATGAATCATGGAACGCTACAAAAACTAATCATGTATTGTGTGGTGACTAACATAGCACAATAATAATAAAGAAAAGCCAGCACTATTTTCCATTTTGTTGTAGGGACAGTCTTACGTTCTCAGAGTGAGTGAAGATGTCCTGGCAGGGGTTTCTGTTTAGCTGAAAAGGACACAAGTATCACTGATCTGGGGGCCTAACATTTTGTAACATGCTGCTTTGGGCTCTTTTGTTTGACTTCGTCCAAAGAGTTTCAAGTTCTTGATCTCTAGGTATACATTTGGATTACTGCTATGGAGTTTCATTTATTTTTTCAGAGAGATAGTGCACACGAGTGGGGGTGGAAAGGGTGTGGGGAGGAGAAGCAGAGGGAGAGAGGGTGGGAGAGAATCTCGGCATCTCAAGCAGACTTCACCCCCGTGCAAAGCCGGACATGGGGCTAAGTCTCATGGCCCTGAGATCATGACTTGAGTCGAAATCAAGAGCTGGACGCCTAACCGACTGAGCCACCCAGCGCCCCTGCTTTGGAGTGTTGCGGAATTGAAAAACCTAGTCTGTTGGCACTGAAATCTGAGAGTTGACAGATACAGATACCAAGTTTAAATTGTTTGCCGGTTTCTTGCTTCAAGTTTGTTCCCATCACTGTCACTAGTTCCCAGAGCTGGGACTGGAATGTTGTAGGAAATGGTACTAAAAGACTGGTTTCGTGAGCAATGGCCACATAGCAGTCTCCTTATTTACACACAGTAGTCCTACTCTGTCCACCCTGCCGTGCTCTGATGCGGCATTCCGTGCTAGCAGGGTTCTCCCTGGGTGCTGACTTGGCCTACGTTCACTCTTGAACTCAGCTTTCTTGCTACCGTGATAGCTGTGGTTGTGGCCGCTATTTCTAGTTTAAGCTTGAAGCATTATCAGGGCTTACATAATTCAGCATCTCAGCTAGATTCTTCCAAACCAGAGCTTCTTTCTGGCTTCTCAGGATTGAAGAAGAGCAGTGTTAAAGGCACTTTGGAGGCCCGCTAGTCCAATTTCATCATCTTATGGATGATAGAATGGATGTCTAGTCACGTACGTATTTTGTGAGACCATAGAGCTGGTCTATGGCCAAGTTAGGCTGAGAATTCAATTCTCATTTTACTAAGTAGGTCTCTTTCCCTGACTGATCCGAAGGTCTGAAAACCCCCCGTGGGAGAATTCCCTTAAGAACTTACAGGGATAATATGGGGAAGTTGTGTTTGAGATTTGAAGTAATTTATGAAAGGCTGAATACCTTTTTTTAATGTTCTCAAAGTAAAGATATCAATGAAATTTTATATGTCTTAAGTGAATAAGGGTGAGTGGTACTATTTTGGTAACTCTTGTTTACTATGTCTTGTTTACTAGAAACATTTTGGCATGTCCCTCCCTTTTATATCTTGGTAAGAGGCTTGTGGTACTATTTTGGTGACTCTTGTTTACTATTTTTTGCTTACTAGAAACTTTTTGGCATCTCTCTCCATTATATCATTGTGAAATCCTTTGTAAATTTACCTTTGGGTTATTGCAAATAACGTGGGTTTTTTTTTTCCACATCTGCTTACTCGTTCAGCTTTTCAATAACTTAGGGTTATTAGAACAGGTTTTTTCCCCAGACTCCTCCGTTATTGGGATCATAGTAGCACCTGTTAATCATTGAGTGCTTACTATGTGACAGGTATGGTGCTAGGCTCTTTCATAGTGTGGTGGTTGTTAGAGCTGCTCATGGATACTCTTTTTTTTTTTTTCTTTTCTTCTGGGTATATGCACTTCTGGGTATATGCAACTTGAAGTTGAGCATGGCTGTGTGACTCGCTTTGGATATTGAATTTGAGTGCAAGTGATGTGAGACACTTCTAGGCAAATATCCCTTTTTTTCTGAAAGGAATCTGAAGTGGTTACATAATGTAAGCAGGAAGCCTATGCTTTAAACCACCGAGTTTTTTTTAAATGGAGTTTTAACTGTAGCATAAACCAACCTATCCTGATGAATATAAATATACATGGATTCTCATCGTTGATCCTTGTGGCTAAATGCTGATATTAGCCCATTTTACAGTTGAGGAAATGGAGACAAAGGAATTATATTCACTTGTCTAGCAGAATTGGTAGCCCAGGCACTTTAAGCCCTATTTTTTTTTCTTTCCTTTTTTCGCCCCACTCTCTCCCCCCAAATATTTACTTATTTATTTGAGAGAGGGAGGGAGAGCATGTGAATGGGCAGGAGTTAGGGGGAGAGGGAGAGACTCCTCAAGCAGACTCCCCTCTACGTGTGGAGCCAGATGTGGGGCTCGATCTCAGGACCCTGACTGAGATCATAACCTGAGCTGAAATCAAGAGTCCTGTGCTTAACCGCCTGAGCCGCCCAGATGCCCAGAGCTCTAAGCACTAGTTCTTAAGCACTAGTTAAGTTTGCTGCCATTCTGTATGCTCTGCCAACTCAGTGCACATAACTTCATGCCGGAGCTTATGTTTACTTCTCTATTCCAGCCCTGCTTACCGAGGCTTCTGAAGTTCCAGGCCCAAGGATCTCTTACCAGCATTTATCTTTCCCAGTGTTGCACTGCAGAAACCACCATTTCTTTTCTGTTGTCTGTTACCTACTTTTCTGCTTTCTGGAATTCCATCTTTCCTGTGATGGGGATAGTTCCTTGCCTTAGATATCCTTGCATCTCTAACATTTTCAGAATGAGTTTCTCAGCAGGCCGCATTCGGCGGTATGAGTCAGAGGCTGCCCAGCAATCACAAGGCTTTGCAGTGCAGTGGTTAAGGGCATGGCTCTGCAGCCAGACCACCTGTTTGGGTCCTGGCTCTGCCACTTACCGGCTGTGTGAACCTCCCTACTCCTCAGTGTCCTCATGTGTACAGGGGAGGTGATAATAATGCATATCTCATATAGTCCTTTTGAGGATTAAGTGAGTTAATTTATGTAAAGCCTTGGAATAATGCCTGGCACATTGTAAGCATGATATGTGTTAGACATTACGATTTTAAAGAATCAGGCATCACAGGGCCAGGATGAGTGGCAAGAAATCATTACTGATCTTAGTGTTTCTGATATTAAGATATTAAAGGTTTAATACCACACTTAATTTAATTTTTCCCTTTATTTAACAGGGATTGCTGAGCAGCTTTATACAGGCTGCTCTGCTCAGGGGGAAGATGACCTAGATCTTGCCCTCAAAGAATTTATAGGGGAGATAAGATATACATTAATACCTGTATACAGATAATTGTGCTATTGCCAGGTAGTCCATAGAAGTGTTCTTTTGGAGTTCAGAAAAGGGGGAGGTAGGATATCAGAGAGGGCTTTGAGTCAGGGCCTTTATTCGGTTTGGAAGGGTAGACAGGATTTGGATGTGGAGACTGGGTGTGGTGGGGAGGAAATCTCCAGGTGAAAGGAAACATTAGGTCAGAGGGGCCTATAATAAACATGTTCGTTTATCCGTTCGACAAATATGTAGTGAACACTTACTATGTGTTAGGTATTGATGTAAGCCCGGGGGATGCTGCAGTAAACAAAGTTCCTGCTCTTATGGAGCCGTGTTACAGTATTTGAATATACAGAGCCATAATGTATCAAGCGGTGATAAGAACTAAGAAGAGTGTAGCGACATATAGATTTATATAACTAAGAACAATATGATGATTCATTTCTAACATTTTTGTTAGGGTATCTTTTGAGGAAACCCGAAGCCGAGCTAAATGGCTTTTTCATGTGCACCGAGCCATATCTGTGCTATTTTCTTTGCTCATAGCTCTCTGTTCTTTGTTGTTGGCCTGTCTAGATATTTTACTTCCTTTGAGACTTGAGTTCAAGTCCCACAGTCTTCATGGGGCTATCCCCTTCTGTATCTGCTGGAAGCACCCTCTTTCCTTTCTGCATTTGTGAAATCAGTTTTGCCCTAATGACTAATTTGGCATTTCATATATATATTTTTTAAGGTTTTATTTATTTATTTGACAGAGAGTGAGCACGAGCAAGGGGAGCAAGGGGAGCGGGAGAAGAAGAAGGGTTGATGCTGTGCTCAGTCCCAGGACCCTGAGTTCACGACCTGAGCCAAAGGCAGATACCTAACCGACTGAGCCACCCAGGCACCCCTGGCATTTCCTATTGAACTGCCTTTGTCTTTTCTCATATTGTTCGTTGTTATTGCACAAGTATGTGATGCCCATTTATTTAGTAAACAATTTATTGGACTTTCAGTTTGTTTCAGCCATGACTGGGCACTGGGAACTTAAAGATAAATGCACATGGTCTGTGCCCTTGAGGAATGCACAGTCTGTTAGAAGGAGAGAAATGTAAACTGCTACGACAAACATCATGATAAATGTCAGATTAGAGCTGTGTCCAGAGTTTTGTTGGAGTGCAGGAAAAGGGAGCAACCGTCTGCTCCGGGGAGTTGTTGAAGAGTTTTAAAAGGAAGAAACATCTACATTGGTTCCTAAAAGTTGATTTGGGATGTAATAGAGTCTGTGAGTTTGAAGAGCCTTTTATGCGCGGGACTTATCCTGCGAGGGGACGGAGGGGAAATGGTAAGTTCGTTGGAGCTGGAGTGTACTGCAGGGATGTGGATTTGTGGTAGGCGATAGGCCTGGAGGAGTAGATTGAAGATGTTGGAAGGCTTTGAAAATGATGTAGGGAGTTGAGATTTGTGTGGGCCCTGAGGAGTCATCAGAGGTTTCATGACCAGAGAGGAGTTTGTATGCTGTACTTGGGCAGCAGAGGTTGATTTAGATCAGTGGTGCTCAAATTTTCCTGCACATGAGAATTACTGGAGAGCTGTAGAAAATACCAGTGTCTGGGCCACACACAGTAAAATTCTTGTCTGGACGAGGGACCCAGGTATTGGTTTTTTTTGTTTTTTTTTTTAAAGATTTTATTTATTTATTTGACAGAGAGAGATTACAAGTAGGCAGAGAGGTAGGCAGAGAGAGAGGAGGAAGCAGGCTCCCCGCTGAGCAGGGAGCCCGATGTGGGCCTCGATCCCAGGACCCTGAGATAGGGCCTGAGCCGAAGGCAGAGGCTTTAACCCACTGAGCCACCCAGGCGCCCAGTATTGGGTTTTTGATCATTTCCCAGGTGATTGCAGTGTGCCACCTAAGACTGAGAACCTGTGGTTTGAGAGGCCTGATGACAGGTCAGTAAATGCAGAGGCTGTTGCAGTGTCCTACCTAGGAAAGAAGTCCTTGAATTGAGGAGTTGGGAACGGGGACAAGGGAAGACTGAGCCAACCATTGTTATTTTTCTTCAGTTTTCTCTGTGTGTTTGTTTTCAACAAAATTGCGGCCCCCCTAGGGTTGCAAGGTCCCCTCTTTGAGCTTTGAATTCCTCAGAGATTTGTACATAGTAGGTTCTCAATAAATATTTGCCTTGAAGTTTGTTGTCTTTTGTTCAAGAGTTGAGTATTAGGGCATTTTTATTTCATTTGCTTCTTTACTTTTTTGTTACTAAATAGAAATTCCTTTAGGGATGTGAGTGGATGGAAATGAAACTTTTTAGTCAGTTTTACTTCCTCATAATTCCAATTAAAGATTTAGGAAGTTAAAATTCAATAATTCAACAATAAATCTGCATATGGGTTTGGTTTATCCATACAATTTTTCCTTAGTAGTGCAAAGAAGTAAATTTTTAACTCTTGACATTTATGTAAAACCCATCAGTGGTGATACACTGTTTACTTAAAGAATCCCCAGAAAGTATCTAGATTCTTAAAGTATTTTTTTTTTGTAAAGTTTTATTTATTTAAGTAATCTCTGTACCCAACATGGGGCTTGAATGCACAACCCTGAGATCAAGAGTTGCATGCTCCCCCCCACCGACTGGCCAGCCAGGCACCCCGAGATCATTAAAGTGTTGTTAAGGGTTAGCTTCCACAACAACATGTAGAAAGTGAGCCTTAACACTGGATTCTGTTAATTTGTGTAATTCAGGAATTTATCCATGTGGTATAGAATCTGACTTGCCTTGTGCACTTGAAATAATTTTTCTTTGCCAAATATATTTGTTTCTGAATGGGGATAGTATTTTAAAAAATGCTGTGAATCATTTTTATGTCAACTCTTCATTCTCTATTCTAAGAGAGGGGAATTGGAAGACACAGAAATTAAAAACTTTTTTTATATTTGACGCCGTTCACACCTCCCCTCTGCCATTTGGTATCTTGAGAAACATCAGACCTACAGAAAGTTATGGGAATGGTAACATTAACACCCATCTCGCCTTTACCTGGATTCACCAATTACTGTTTTGCCAAATCTTTGCTTGCTTGCTCGTTTGTGCGCGCACTCCCTCTTTTAGCCATATCCTTTGAGAGTTACTTGCAGACAGACATTATGACGCTTCACCCTCAATATTTTTGCATCTTTAACCTGAGAGAGAGGGTGCACATACTTATAATGTAATTACGTCATTGAGGCCACTTGACATTAAACCAGTAGTTAGTCCGTATTTAAATCTTACTGTGCACGTGGTAACGGTAACAGCCTATTTATTTTTTCTGCTCTCGAATCCAGTGAAGGACCATGCATTGTATTAAGTTGTCATGTGTCCCTAACATTCCAGTATTGATTAGTGTGACCCAGTAGTCTCGGGATTTCAGAGATGGAAATGCAAACCTCTGCACGGGCGGCCCAGCTTCCCGTCCTTCTTCCCTGCTCACCTCCATGCTCTCCCTGCCTGGCTGGGAATGGGCCCGCTGAGACTCGTGGATGAGTTCTGAAGTGGAGCCTTGCACCCAGTGCAGACTTGTCTCTGCAGCTTTTCCTAAGGCTAGGAGAGGTTTTATCCGGAACAGGGTTATTTTTCGTCTTAGAATTAAAGCCATTCCGGTTGCCCAGGTGCTTCACTAAGAAAAAAAAAAACAAAAAACTGTGGGTGCCTGGGTGGCTCAGTTGGTTAAGCGACTGCCTTCGGCTCAGGTCATGATTCCGGAGTCCCAGGATCCAGTCCCGCATCAGGCTCCCAGCTCTATGGGGAGTCTGCTTCTCTTTCTGACCCTCCCCGTCTCATGCTCTCTCTCATTCTCTCTCTCTCAAATAAATAAGTAAAATCTAAAAGGAAAAGAAAATGTGATCGTGTTAATGAGACAAGATAATGAGAAAAGATTTTCATAGTTGACTCTAAATCATCTGAAACCTTAGAAGTTAGTTGTCTTCTGCTGTTTCTTCAGGACCACTGATTATCATGACCTTGTCTTTACTTAGTTCATGGGGTTTTCTCTCCTCCCCTCTGCTCCCCTCCCCTCCCCTCCCCTTCCCTCCCCTCTCCTCTCCTCTCTTTCCCCTTGGAGTGATATTGCCCCGCTGAAAATGGATGTTTTAACATAGACTGGAAGCAGTCTGATGTCTAGAAACAAAGCAGGCTGAAGAGTCCTTTTGCCACCTTTACTGTTCCCAGAGAATTTACCTGAGGCTCGCATCTGACTGCTGAAACTACAGTTTCGTAATTCTGTTGTGACCACGATGCACAGTAATAACAACACAATATATTGTGTCCAGTATTCACATATATGTAATTCAAAGGTTTTGATACTCGGTATTTATTCTTACTACTTGTGATGCACTGTATCCACTGTATTCTTTTAAAGGTAGTTTTATTAAGATAATTTACATACCATAAAGTCACCTGTTTTTGTTCTGTAAAATTTTTTTAAGGATTTTATTGTTTTAGAGAGAGCAAGTGAGAGGTGGGGCAAGGGGAGAGGAGCAGAGGGAGAGGGACAAGCAGATTCGCATCGAGTGCAGGGTTCAATCTTATGACCCTGAGATCATGACCTGAGTCGAAATCAAGAGTCAGATGCTTAACCTACTAAGCCACCCAAGGCATGCCTTTTCTGTAAAATTTTTAATTTAAAAAGAAATGCTCCTTGTGATCCACTGAGTCTCAAAAGCATGACAGCCAGCAGGAAGAGCAGTGCCAAGGTGTAGCAGGTCTAGAGACCACTGTACGTCCACCAGAGAGGCAGGAAGAAAGGGATGGGCAGAGTCCTGAAACACTGTGCTCACTGGAGTCGTTGGACTTTGTTTCAGTAAATGCCCTTGAACTTGGCCAGCCTGGGAGTTTTACTCCTTGGTATGGATGAAGGCTGGGGAGCTCGTGGCAGGGAATGGCTGCCAGTTGAATTTTTTAAGCCCACAGGTAAAACTGCTCTGCTGGCAACCATGGCTTGCTTCTCAGGAAAGCTGAAACAGGCATCTTCATTCTTTGATTTGTGGTGCCAGCAGTCCCCGCACCCCCTTGAAAGAAAGAAAGAAAGGAAGGAAGAGAGGTCAGGTTGGAGGGGAGATAGTAGGGAGAAAGGTTGATTTAAAGTTAGATAATAGAGCCTGAAATTCTTGAAATCCTCATTATTTAGTGGATTTATGCATAAGAATATTTGAGAAAGTGACTCTAGGGATCTGTGTGTTTGCCTAATTTGCTGTCATTAATCTGCTAAAAGAGTATAGACCACTGAGGAAATGAAATAGGAAACTTTCAGTTTTCTTTTTTTTTTTTTTTAAAGATTTTATTTATTTATTTCACAGAGGGAGAGAGATCACAAGGAGGCAGAGAGGCAGGCAGAGAGAGAGAGGGGGAAGCAGGCTCCCCGCTGAGCAGGGAGCCCGATGTGGGCCTTGATCCCAGGACCCTGAGATCATGACCTGAGCCGAAAGCAGAGGCTTTAACCCACTGAGCCACCCAGGCGCCCGAAACTTTCAGTTTTCATCAGGAGAACAGAGGAGAGGTTGTAAAGGATGAGATGTAGCTTTGCTCTGTTGGGGTGTATTCATGGTCGTAGGGAAGCCCTGCATATAGCTACTGGGTATCAGCTGGGCAAACGTGGAAACCAGTGCTAGAAAGGCCTAGAAAGTAGATTTTGCCCGTCTAATTTTGGCCCCAGTGCCAGGCAAGGCAGGAATATGATAGGACCAAATAAAGCTGAGGCATCCCATCCCAGAGAGCAGAAAAATTAGAGCCGACTTTGAGTCCTTACTACATGCTAGGTACTAATCATTTTATATTTATTCTCTCATCTAACCCTTTAAAACAGTATGGGGTTATAGATAACCTCCTACTCCCTCATTTTGCTAAGGAGGAAACTGAGGCACCGGGAGGTAAAGCAACTAGTTCAGGGTCACATGGTTACTTGTTCTTTCATGTAATAGAGAAATGTGTCGGGCGCTGGAGACCCAGCCTTGAACCGTGAATGCACTGCTTCCCGGGCCGTGTCTGCTGTGCCACACCGCTTTTCAGGAGCACAGCCTACCTGGCCGATCCCGTGATCTTCACTGAAGTCATTTTGTCTCCGGGTTGCCACCCTGAAGTTCATTCTTCGAGGCTGGTGACCACAATACTAAAAATAACATTGTCCTAGACAATATTTATAGTTTTTTCACTCCCTCTTGAGTACAGACTGTGCCTTATCTGGGAAATACCACTTATTTTAGGAGTCTAGAGTTGGACATTTAAATGGTAAGGCCTGTCCAGTTTAGCATATTTCAAGTCAGTTGAGCAGGCATTTACCTGCTTCCTGAGTGCCCTGCTGCAAACTCGGTGCTGGGGGTAGTAAATGTCACAGTGTCATAGGGGAAATAGACAAGACCGATATTTGAACTGAAGTGAAACTAAGTAAGTAGAACAGAGGAACATACAGGAGGGTAAGATTAGGAAGACCTTCCCAGAGGAGTTAACATTCAGGTTGGGTTTTGAAGGATAAATAGGAGTTTGTCAGGTAGGTAGACAATTGCAGAATAATTAAGTGAAAAATGCTGGGAGATGGACAGAAGCTCCCTTCTGATATTATTGCCAATGTGTTTCGATTCTTAATGCAGTAGAAAGAACTTCCAGTTGTAAAATTCCCTTTTTTCCCCTAGTGTCTTGAAATGCCATTGGGATCCCAGGCTTCAGCAGTAATGCCGTACATATAGGGATTACACTTTGGGCCCCTCGTAAGAAGGAAAGATGTTACCCAAGTAGCATGCGCAGGCAAGCTAGAACTTTGGACAGAGGCAAACGTCCTTGTTTAGGGTGTGATGGTGTTCCCTGTACCCTAGCTCTAACCAAGGCTTTGATTGCAATTGCTTGCAATTTCTCTTTTTTTAAGATTTAGTTATTTATTTTAGAGAGAGAGTGTATGTGTGTGTGTGATAGAGAGTGCAAGAGCATTGTGTGGAGAGGGAGAAACACAAGCAGACTCCTTGCTGAGCATGGAGCCCAATGTGGGGCTTGATCCCACAACCAAAAGATCACAACCAAAACTAAGAGTTGGATGCTTAACCGACTTTGCCGTCCGGCACCCTGAGAGTTGACTTTTCTTGTGTGAAAATAGTTAATTGTTATTCAGAAGGAATTTAGTCATTCAACCACAGATTCTTTCTGAGCCCTGAGTTTTTGGGGGCGGAGGGTAGATGAACACCATACGAAGAATTTGGGTCTTTGAAGTATAACATTACCCAGTAAAGCATACAGATCTCAAGTGTACTGCTTGGCGGTTTTTTACCTGTGAATATATCTGTGTAACAGAATCTGTAATTCTGTAATCTGTAATTCAGATTAAGATAGAGAACATTTCTAGCACCCCAGAAGTTTCTCTCATGGCCCTTTTCTTTTTTTTTTTTTTTTTAAAGATTTTATTTATTTATTTGACAGAGGGAGAGATCAGATCACAAGTAGGCAGAGAGACAGGCAGAGAGAGAGGAGGAAGCAGGCTCCCTGCCGAGCAAGGAGCCCGATGCGGGCCTCAATCCCAGGACCCTGAGATCATGACCTGAGCCGAAGGCAGAGGCTTTAACTCACTGAGCCACCCAGGCGCCCTCATGGCCCTTTTCTGATAATACTTATGTCCCCCCCAACCCTCTCCAGCATTATTCTGAATCTTGTCTTTTGCCAAAAATTAGTTTTGCCTCTTTTTGAACTTCAAGGGGAATCAAAGAGGATGTACTGTTTTGTATCTAGCTTCTTTCACTCAACATTATGATTGTGAAATTCACCCAGCTTGTTGGGGGCCATTGATTATTTACCAGTCACCCTGCCAGGAAGAAACCTAGAATAATCACATGTGATTGATGCCATTGAGTGCTGGCATTCATTTATTTGGCGGACATTTCCAAGTGCCACATAGCAGGTGCTTTGCGAGGGCCTGACAACCAAAGATAAGTGAGTGCTTGGCATCACAGGGCTATCAGTCTGGTGAACGGGATGAGCACTTACATAATTACGAGAACATAGAATTGTTCGCCTTTTAGGGGTGAAAGTGATTTTTGAAAGATTGTATAGGGGAGGTGGAATTTCTGGTAGTTAAAGGATTACTAGGAGTTTTCCAGGTGGTCCAAAGGTGGTAACACAGGTGTGGATATATGAAGCACATGGTGTCTTCAGAGTCCTTTGATTTTAGATTGATACAGAGGTGTAAGAATGACAAAAATACCACTTTGGGAAGACATTTTGAGGAAACCATTGGTGTATGAGTTTGACCTCCATCTTAGGCTGGGGGGTATGGGAGATGACCACTCTAGGGAATGGTTGTAAATGTGTCATCATGGAGAAGGCAGGGAATGAAAGTGAAATTTGGTGGGCGCCTGGGTGGCTCAGTGGGTTAAAGCCTCTGCCTTCGGCTCAGGTCATGATCTCAGGGTCCTGGGATCGAGGCCTGTATCGGGCTCCCTGCTCAGCAGGGAGCCTGCTTCCTCCTCTCTCTCTCTGCCTGCCTGTCTGCCTACTTGTAATCTCTCTCTGTGTGTCAAATAAATAAATAAAAATCTTTAAAAAAAAAAAAAAGAAAGTGAAATTTGGTGATTGCTGTAGCTTAGGAAAAACTTCCAGTAGTGCTTTACTGTTGATGTTGAGGAAGACTTTTATAAGGTTAGGTGAAACTACAGGGATGTTTATTATGAATGTGGTATTTTTGCAATAATTGAGATGACTTGAGATGTCCCATAAAGCTGTCAAAAATTCCCTGAGGTGGGGTGGCTAGATGGCTCAGTCAGTTTAGCATGTGACTCTTGGTTTCTGCTCAGGTCGTGGTCTCAGGGGTCATAAGAACGAGGCCAGAGGTGGAGGTCTAGTTGAGCTCCATGCTCTGTGGGGAGTCTGCTTGAAGATTCTCTCCCTCTGCCCCTCCCCCCACTCGCCTCTGCTCTGCTTACTCCCCAATAAATAAATAAATCTTTGAAAAAAATTCCCTGAGGGTGGATTTAGATTCAGCGTCTGTCCTCAGTCATGGGATTTTGTAGCAAATGTGTTCCAAATGTGTTCCCTGTTATATCGGTTTGCTGGGGCTACCATAACAAAATACCCTGACTGGGTGGCTTTCACAGAAATTAATTTTCTCACAATTCTGGAGGCTAGAAGTCCAAGGTCAAGGTGGCAGATTTGGTTTCTTCTGAGGGCCCTCCTTGGCTTGCAGTCCTCCTTCTCACCATTATCCCCACAATGGCTTTTCTCTGTGCTATGTTCTAATCTCTTCTTAAAAAGGAGACCAGCCATATTGGATTAGGACCCACTCTAATGACCCCATTTTAACTTAATTACCTATTTAATGACCGTTTCTTCAAATATAGTCACATTCTGATGTACTGGGAGATAGGGCTTTGGCATATGAATTTGGTGTGTAGAGGGGGTTACACAATTCATTTCATAACACCAGTGTTTCAGAAGTTGCCCATACTGTTGTTGGGCTGTGCAAGGGTTGTCCCCTGAGAAGAGTGGGATGGGGGGTGGGCAAGGACAGCACCAAGAAAAGCCGGTTGTAGACCAGTCTGGTGTAACCCCTCTGAGGGCTGTCTCTTAAGTTCGTAGTGGCTCATGGGCACACACAGACCTGTGAGCCTTGGCTACTATGTCTAACACCATTATTTGGTGGTATTTTATCAATTAATAAAGGGTGAAAATAGGGACTAGGAAGAAAAGAACCTAAACTGTGAAGGCCAGGTGGACATCACAAAGAAGATAGTTTCATGGCTTTCATAACTTTTTTTTTTTTTTTAAGGACTGTATGTATTTGGGGCGCCTGGGTGGCTCAGTTGGTTAAACGTCTGCCTTCGGTTCAGGTCACGATCCCAGGGTCCTGGGATCGAGCCCTGCATTGGGCTCCTTGCTCCGTGGGGAGTCTGCTTTTCCCTCTCCTTCTACTGCTCCCCCTGCTTGTGCTCTCTCGCTGTCTCTGTCAAATAAATACATAAAACCTTTTCAAAAAGATTTTATGTATTTATTTGACAGAGATAGCGTGCATGTGAGCATGAGCAAGGGGAGGGACAGAGGGAGAGGGAGAAGTAGACTCCCCACGGAGCAGGGAGCGCATCCTAGGGCTCGGTCCTAGGGCTCGATCCCAGAACCCTGGGATCACGACCTGAGTTGAAGGCAGACGCTTAACAGACTTAGCCACCCAGGCGCCCCATTACTTTCATAACTTGTAATAACCTGTTCCTGGGCTGAACAAATCATATCCGTCTGATCTGCCATCTAACCATCTTCTTTGATTGGGCTGGCGTTATACAGCCTTGGCATTCTCCTTATCAAAACGTTTGAATACTAAAGAGTTGTTTCTAAATCAGATCACCTCAATCTTCCTCGTCTTGGGGGGTGGAAATTGTTGTCTGTAGAAGGATTTTATTTTGAATTTTCTCTTGTGGTGGCCACTGAGAGGGTGGTAGGTGGGGATTTTTCTTTCTGTTGATAAAACCTCTTGAAAGTGCTTTTAGAGAGTCATGCCTTAAGTTTGTTTGGAGACCGAGAACTCTTATTAGGACTGCTTTTGTTGGAATCTGCATTGGAATTCTGTGGTAGCAGACGAGGCTTGTTATACATACGTGATAACTGGAAGTTTTTGGTTTTTCAAGGTAATGGTGTTTATTATAGTGGTATTATGATGTTCTGTGTCCTAGAGTCGCTGTTCAAAGACCCTTTTCCAGAATTAGATCTTTAAAGCTCCTAGGCTATTGAGAGAACTTATGCAGACCTGAATGAGATGTGTTTGCTCACACCCACTTGTATTAGACCTAGCCTAACGTGAGGCAGGGATCTTGGGAAGTCCTGGAATACCCCCGAGTGTTTTCATGCTGCAGCCCTGTGAATGCCAGTGCAGTTCAGTTGCCTTTTTGTTCCATCCCTTCGTGGTGGGCTGGTTGACCATGAATTCCATTTTGCCAGGATGGTCTGGGTCAGAAGTAAGCATTTTGGACAATGGTCAAAGGTAGCGTGCATTATGGCTCTAATTTCTGTTTATATTAATAGAATATTTGTGTTGTCTTTGACTTACTTAGTAGCTATTTACTGAGGAAGGAGGAAGGATGTTCTTTTAACAGGTATCACGGAGTCATTGTTAATTTACTTAACAAGGAGTAAGTTCATTGTTTGAAATGGGTCATAGTCCAAAATTGTACCTAGCATTTTAGTTACTTTTTGAAGAAACAGGACTGTTTTTCTCACACCTTTCTCTCTTTAAGCCAGTAAACAGTATTTCTTGTACCCCCAGCAAATTAAATGTTTTAACTTTCCAAATTTTTATATTTTGTTTTCATTCTCTTTTCTACCATTTCATTCTACTCTAATCTTAGGTTTGACTCTGTCCACTCTTTTCTTTTTGTGGTTTGTGACATTTTTCTTTTTACAAATGAGGTGGATAGTACTATTCTAGAAAAGTGTTTTCTAATCATTAAAGTGCTGACGGTACTCAAAAGCTCAGGTTATAGAAAATCTAGGGCCGCTGGACGGACAGCAGATTGATTTGAAATTTTATGTACCTTAGTAGAGTGGTGTGCGTGTTTTATTGGCATCTTACATCTATGGAAATCCTTGAGCATTTGCTACCATAATTTCTAGACATGTCTCAACTTTCTTTTTTTTTTTTTTAAAGATTTATTTATTTGAGAGAGAGTGACGGAGAGAGAGCATGAGAGGGGAGAAGGTCAGAGGGAGAAGCAGACTCCCCATGGAGTTGGGAGCCCAATGTGGGACTCTATCCCGGGACTCCGGGATCATGACCTGTGCCGAAGGCAGTTGCTTAACCAACTGAGCTACCCAGGCGCCCATGTCTTGACTTTCTTAAGCGGTTTTTTTTTTGTAACCCCCTTTTAATTAGAAATATTTCAACAATTCAAACAATTTCAAACAATTCAGATGTTTTCTGACCTCTTAAAGGGGAGAAGGGAGAAGTGGAATCCATACGTTATGTTACATTACACTGGGGATTAGGAGCTCCCAGTGTAGCCTGTCAGTGCTCCTAGAGAAATTTCTTAATCCTTTTGTTAGATTCTTTTAATTGCAAGGAACAGAGATTTAGGCCAAGTTAGTTCAGAAAAGTGGTGTGAAATGGTATAGTAGATTGAGTCATTGGCCCCACTTATTCACTCTTCTGTAGTAGCATTTTACATTCATACCCTTGCCATAATTCATAGATGGAATTATATCCCTATCCCGTGATTTTAGGGGTGGATCTATGGCTTGCTTTTGCCCCATGGCATGTTAGTAGACATGAAAGCACAGGTTTGCAGCAGGGTTGTGTTGATAGGCTTGTCCTCTCATGCCTTTGCCATCACCAAGAGAAGAACCCTGAGTAGCTATAGCCTCTTCAGCGTAGACCTCAAGTGAGACAGTAGAACAGGGCCACCCCAGCAGACCCGTAGTTTAAAGTGGAGTCAACCCAACTCACATGCCTGAGGTAAAGTTAAATGCTTATTGTTGTATGCTACCAAGATTTTGTGGTCTGTTGTTGTACAGCATTATTTTGGCAATAGGTGACTAATATAGTTCTGGATCCAGGACAGCTCCTGGGCCTTTAGTGACCATCTCTCTTGGATGGTCTCTCTTAGTATTCTGCCTTTTATGGGACTCCCAGTAAATCTGCCCCACTCTTCTCTTCCCACCCACTGGCTTCCTCGTTCTACCTTATTGCTCTCCTTTACTTTATAGTTTCTGTTTACTCATATGTTATGTTCTCTCTTAATTTTTCCATGACCAAGATCCCTATGGCTCCTCCAGGGTCTCAGTCTCTTGATTTCTCAACTTCTTTTTTTTTTTTTTTTTTTTTTTTTTTTTTTTTTTTTTTTTTTTTTTTTTTTTTTTTTTCGGGCAA
>LNAC01000740.1:182076-287372 GCA_002007465.1 Ailurus styani
ATGGGGATTGCATTAAATGTGTAGATTGCTCTAGGTAGCATAGACATTTTCACAATATTTATTCTACCCATCCATGAGCATGGAATGTTTTTCCACTTCTTTGTGTCTTCCTCAATTTCTTTCATGAGTACTTTATAGTTTTCTGAATACAGATTCTTTGCCTCTTTGGTTAGGTTTATTCCTAGGTATCTTATGGTTTTGGGTGCAATTGTAAATGGGATTGACTCTTTAATTTCTCTTTCTTCTGTTTTGTTGTTGGTATATAGAAATGCAACTGATTTCTGTGCATTGATTTTATATCCTGACACTTGACTGAATTCCTGTATGAGTGCTAGCAGTTTTGGAGTGGAGTCCTTTGGGTTTTCCACATAAAGTATCATATCATCTGCAAAGAGTGAGAGTTTGACCTCTTCCTTGCCGATTTGGATGCCTTTTATTTCTTTTTGTTGTCTGATTGCTGAGGCTAGGACTTCTAGTACTATGTTGAATAGCAGTAATACCTTATTCTTTAGATTTAAGATTTGAGAAGAAATCAGTTTCACCTTGTAGTGTTTTTCCCCTGCCCCAGAAATGTCATTCCTCGCTTGTTGGCCTCTTTAGTAATTGACTGCCCTTGGATTAGGGGTCTGCCTCTGGTCCAGTTAGATGTGCTGGGGGCGTGTTGGGAGGAGGAATGTGTCTGAAATACATAGGCACTTAGTACTTGTCTTACTAACAGAGGCTGTGAATGTGTGGAAGATTTAGTGATAAGACAAGTCTTTTACACAGTGTTTTATGTCATCTGGGGATTTTAGTGAGTGTTAAAGCTTGTCAGTTCCTGGGCTCATCAGTTCACCGGAGGGGAAGCTTTTAACTTGGCTCTTGAAAGCATTTAATTTTCTGGGGCTGCATTCCATTTTTCAGTTTCCTAGTTCTAAGATATCAACCTTATAGCATGAATTCTCAGGATGAACCTCTTTCAAGGGAAGATGTGAGAAAGGAGATCATCTACTGGAAGAAAAGCTGACTCATGCAAAACTTTCCAGAGTTGAGAAGCAAATAAGTCCGCTTATTCTGAAATTCTGAATTTGCTGGTTCTTGAAGCTTTTTTTGTAGATTCTTTGGGATTTTTTCCATTGATAGTTATGTTAAGTGCAAATAAAGACAATTTTATTTCTTCCTGTTTAATCTGTATGCCTTCTTTTTCTTGTGTTATTGCATTGGCTAGGACACTGGCATGATGTTGAATAGATGTGATGAGATTAGACATCCTTGCTTTGTTCCTGAGTTGGGGAGAGATGATACAGTTCAATTAACTGTAGGTTTTTCATCAGTGCCTTTTATGTGTTTGAGAAAGTTTCCTTTTATTACAAGTTTTCTGAGAGTTTTAATCATAAATGGATGTCAGATTTTGTCAGATACTTTTTGTGTAGCTATTGAGATGCTCCTGTAGATTTTTTTCCTTAGTCTATTGATACCGTGAATTACATTAATTGATTTTTGAATGTTGACTCCTTCTTGCATACCCAGGATAAATTCCAGTTGGTCTTGATGTATTATCCTTTTCATCTATTGCTGTATTCAGTTCATTCTAGTATTTTGTTAAGGATTTTAATGTCTTTGTTTTGATCTTTGTGTTTGCCTTGTGGTTTCTTTTATTATTAGATTTGGTGTCAGCGTAATGTGGCCTCATATAATGAGATAGGAAGGGTTCCCTCCTCTTGAGTTTTATGTAAAATTGGTATAATATTTTCTCAAAGATTTTATTTTCTTACATATTTGATAAAGTTCACTATTGAAGCTATCTGGGCCTGGAGTTTTCTTTATTGGAAGGTTTTTTGGCTTTGCTTTTTTTTTTTTTTAAGATTTTATTATTTTTTAAAGATTTTATTTTATTTCAGAGAGAGAGCATGAGCAGGTTGGAGGGCCAAAGGGAGAGGGAGAAGCAGACTCTCCCCTAAACAGAGAGCCCAGTGCAGGGACCCTGAGATCATGACCTGGGCCAAAGGCAGATGCTTAAGTGACTGAGCCACCCAGGTGCCCCTGTTGGAAAAGTTTTAACTATAAATTCAATATCTTTAATAGATGAAGGGCTATTTAGGTTCTCTATTTCTTCTTAAGTGAGTTTTGCTAGTTTGTGTCTTTTGAGGAGCTTATCTAATTCATCTAAGTTATGCAAATGTATAGGTGTGAAGTTAATATTATCCTTTTTTCTTTTCTTTCTCTTTTCTTTCTTTTTTAATTAGAGAGAGAGACAGAGAGCGAGGGAGAGAGAATCTGAAGCAGGCTCCACACCCAACACAGAGCCCAACACCAGGCTTGGTCTCACAACCTTGAGATCATGACCTGAGCCTAAATCAAGAGTTGGACGCTTAACCAACTAAGCCCCCCAGGCACCCCAAATATTATTATCCTATTAATGTGTGTAGGCTTCCTAGAGATGTCTCCCTTTTTGAGTCTTGAATTTAGTAATTTGTGTCTTTTGTCTTTTTTCTTGATCATTCTGGTTAGAGGTTTAAAATTTTATTGATCTTTTTAAAGACCTGGCTTTTGGTTTCACTAATTTTTCTCTTATTTTTTGGTTCTCAATTTCATTGATTTTTATTCTCTATTATTTCTTTCCTTTTGCTTGCTTTGGGGTTTACTTTGGTCTCCCATTCTAGTTTCTTAAGGTAGAAGCTTAATTGATCAGAGGGCTTTTTCTTCATTTATAATAGATTTTTAATGCTATAAACATTCCTCTGGGCACTGCTTCAACTGCATTCCATAAATTTTCATATATGTTTTGATGTTCAGTCAATTCAGAATATTTTCTTTTTTTCTTTTAAGATTTTATTTATTTATTTGAGAGAGAGAGCACAGGAAGGGGGAGGGTCAGAGGGAGAAGCAGACTCCCCTCCCTGCTGAGCAGGGAGCCTGATGTGAGAATCGATCCCAGGACTCCAGGATCATGACCTGTGCTGAAGGCAGTCGCTTAACCAACTGAGCCACTGAGGCACCCCAAAATATTTTTTTAATTTCCCTTATTACTTCCTTTTTGACCCAGGGTGGTTTAGAAAGTGTGTTTTATTTCCAAATATTTGTGGGATTTCCACATATCTTCTTGTTAATGATTTCAATTTTAATTATTTTGTGGTCAGAGAATGTACTTTGGTGTAATTTCAGTTCTTTTAAAGTTGTTGAGAATTGTTTTATGGCCAAGAACATAGACTATATTGGTGAATGTCCTATGTACACTTGGAAAGGTTTTATATTTAAATTAAAAAAAAGGTTCTATATTCTGCTCTTATAGGGTAGAGTATTCTCTAAATGTTAATTAGGTCAGGTTGGTTGATAGCATTATCCATATCTTCTGTACGCTTACTAGTTTTTTGTCTACTCGCTTTATGGATTATTAAGAGAGGGAGTGTTAACTTTCCAACTATAATGTATATATAATTGTATGTTATATATTTTATTAATTATGTGTTATATATATTTCCTCTGAGTTCTCAGTTTTTGCTTTATGTGTTGTGGAGTCTATTTGTCAGAGACATACAAATTAAGGATTGTTATGTTTTCTTCATGAATTAACCCCTTTGTCACTATGTGAATGGCTTTCTTTGTCTCTTTTAATATCCCTTCTGAAGTCTACTTTGATATTAATGCAGTGGTTCTGGCTTTGTTTTGATTAATATTTGCATGGAATATCTTTTTCCATCATTTTACTTTTAATCCATCTATGTCTTTAAAGTGGGTTTCTGGGGCACCTGGGTGACTCAGTCAGTTAAGTGTCCGACTCTTGTTTTGGGCTCAGGTCATGATCTCAGGATTGTGAGATTGAGCACGATGTTGGGCTCTGCACTCAGGGGGGTCTGCTTGAGATTCTCTTTACCCCTCTCATTCTGCCCTCCCCCCATCTCTTTCTCTCTCTCTCTCTCTCTCAAATACATAAATCTTAAAAAAAAATAAAGTGGCGTTTATGGAAAGCATGTAACTGGGTTTTGTGTTAATTTGTGCCTTTTAATTGTGGTGTTTAAACTATTTACATTTAACATCATTATTGATATGTTTAGAGTTAAGTCTGTCATCTTGCTAGTTGATTTCTGTTTGTCCCATCTGACCTGTTCCCCCCACTTTTTAAAAAAATATTTTATTTATTTAGTTGACAGAGACACAGCAAGAGAGGGAACACAAGCAGGGGGAGTGGGAGAAAGAGGCACGCTTCCTGCCATTGCAGGCAGCCTGATGCGGCGCTCCATCCCAGGACCCTGGGATCATGACCTGAGCTGAAGGCAGATGCTTAATGACTGAACCACCCAGGTGCCCCCCTTTCTTATTTTTATTCCTCCTTTCAGATTGAGGGTTTTTATTTTATTTATCTATGTATCTGTTTTTTCAGATTGAGAGTTTTTAATATTTCATTTTATCTTTACTATCAGTGTATTAGTTATACCTCTTTAAAAGAATTTAGTGGTAACCCTTGGGTTTCCAATATTCATCATGGTCTACCTTCACATACTAATTCGCATTACACTCACAGCATAAGATCCTCACAACACAGTATACTTCTGATTTTCCCCTTACATCCAGTGTGATACTGTTTTCATACATTTTACTTTTACATATTTTATAAATCCACAATACACTGTTACTATTTTTGCCTTGATATTTATCTTTTAGAATGATTAAAAATGTGGGAAAAAGAGCATTAATAAAATACGTATTTATTTATTTGGGTTGCGGGCAGAGGGAGAGGGAGAGAATCTTAAGTAAACCCTCTGCTCAGCAGGAAGCTGATGTGGGTCTCCATCTGAAGACTTGAGATCATGACCTGAGACAGAGCCAGAGTTGGACTTAACCTACTTAAGCTTAACCTACTGAGCCAGCTAGGTGCCCCTGGGAAAATGGCATTTTATATTTACTTCCCTTTTTATCATTTCTGGAACTGTTAACTTCTTTTTGTAGATCCTTACTTTTGTCTGGTGTCCTATACCTTCTACTGGAAGAACTTCCTTCACCATTTCTTGTAGGGCAGGTGTGCAGACATTGGATTACCTCAGCTTTTGTTTGTCTGAAAAGCCATTGGTTTGCCTTCATTTTTGAAAGGTATTTTTGCTCAGTATAGAAATCTGGGTCATGAAAGCCCCCTCCCCTTTAATACTTAAAATATTTCATTCTAGGGGCACCTGGAAGAGTATGAGATTTTCTCTTGATCTTGGGATTGTGAGTTTGAGCCCCACATTGGGTATAGAGATTATTTTAAAAAATAAACTTAAAAAAAATAGTTTAAGAGATTTCACTCCATTATCTTTTGGATTGTATAAATTCTGATTAGTGGTCTGCTGAAAATCAAATTTTCTTCCTCAGAAGATAATGTCTTTTTCTTCCGGCTGTATTTAAGATTTTCATTTTGACTTTTAGCGGTTTAATTATGAAGTATCCACCTGGGTGTTTTTGTTATATTTATTTAGCTGCTTACTTGTTTATATTTGTTCAGTAGAATTCTCTGATCTTCTTGGATCAGTGGTTTGATGATTTCAATTTTAGAAAGTTCTCAGTCACTTTTTCTTCAAATATCCTTTCTGCCTTGTTCTCTTCCTTCTCTTTCTGGGACTCCAGTTACATGTATTTGGTATCATTTGGTCATATCTCAGAGCTGTTCAGTGTTCTATTGTGCACATCCCCCCTACACACTTCTTTTTTCTCTGTGTTACAGTTTGGGTGATTTCTAGTAATTTATCTTCAAGTTCATTGATTCCTTCCTTGATTATGTTGAGTGTTAGGGTGAGCCCAACAAAGGAATTTCTTATCTCTGATAACTTACCAAAAATAGCATTTCTTTTTGACTTTTTCTTTTTTTTTTGACTTTTTCATACATAATTTATCTTTCTGTTGAAATTCGTAGTCTGTTATGCATATTGTCTACTAATTTCTTTAACTTATTAATCATTGTTATTTTAAATTCCCTTAGTTATAGCATCTGAGTCATCTCTCAGCCTGGTTCTCTTAACTGCTTTGTCTCCTCCCTCCTATCCTCCTTGCTTTTTGTGTATCTTGTAATATTTGATCGACTGCTGGACATTATTGTTAGGAAACTGAGGTGGACATTAAATATTGTTGTTGAGGCTACTGTTACATTAGGGGTAGGTTTTGGGGGAGAGAAGTTGCCACATTTGTATATATAGAATATTCAGAACCTGTTTTAGGATGAGGAACTTAATTTTATTTTTTTCCAGTTATTATAGAATTTCACATTTTTATATCTTTGCTCTTTTATAGCTTCCATAGACGTTACCTTGTCAGGACTTCCCCTTGTAATTGCTTTCTCCATTATTTTGGCTCACACTGTATTTGAAACTCTTCCTTAGTTCTGATGTCTGCCATACCAAATGATATTTGTTAGCAAATTTGTCTTTTCTCACTAGACCGTAAGTTCTTCAAAGTAGGCAGAGTGTATTACTTATATTTGGATCTCTGTGGTCTTTTAACTACATTTTAGATGTAAATCTTCTTCTGGTTAGAATTGAAATTATCAAGGGGCGCTAGGGTGGCTTAGCTGGTTAAGTGTCCAACTCTTGGTTTTGGCATAGGTCATTATCTGAGGATCATGAGATTGAACCCCACTTTGGGCTCCATGCTCAGTGTGGAGTCTGCTTGAGATCCTCTCCCTCTCTCCTCCCTTACTCACATGCATGCACATGCACTCTCTCTCCAAAAAAATAAATAAAATGTAAAAAAAAAAAAGTGCAGTAAATGCTAGTTGGTACATTCCAGTTTAATTATTATTAACAGTGCATGTTAAAAAAGCAAATCCAATTTTAAGTTCTTAGAAACTAAGTTCTTTCAGTAGGAGGACTTTTAATATCGTAAAACCATCTGTCTCAGTGTGGATAAATATAACCACTTCTGTATTACTTAAGGAAATAACCTTTAGTGTGAGTATTTACAGTAAAAAGGGAACAGAACTGAGTAGTTTCTACCTTACTAGCAATAATATATTCTTGTACCTTCCCTCTTATCCTAGGGACAGTGTGCCCTAATCCTAGGGAAATAAGATCAACACAGACATAGATTTCCCAGGTCAGCCTTCCCTGGGACCAAAGGTACTTATAGCTCCTTTTCAATTATATATTAAAACTGTATTCATATTTAGGTATTATTTATTGTTTGTTTTTACAGTATCTTCTTTACCACCTTTGTTGATCAAATTATATTCAGATAGATGTATAAAGCCCAGAGGGAATGATAGAAAGGTGATGATAGCCTGGTGAGAGTTAATAAAAATATTTGGCAGACAGCTATTGGGAAAATATTGTTAAAGCTGGTATGGTACAATATTCTGAATTCATGGTTTTCCTTAACTAGCAAGAGGGGGTGGAAAGCATAGTTGTGGATCAAAGAGGATTATTCTTTGTGTACCTTTGGTCCCTATATCACTGAAACCCTTTCAGGTTCGTAGTTATCACATTTAGACAGTATCCTCTTCTATAAATGCAGTATACCAGTGTATGTGGGACAAGGGTAATTATTCAAATATTTTTCAAGTTTTGGAAGGAAATAGGTGATATATTTGATCAACAGATCTGGTAATGTTTTAACTATTAGGTAATGTTTTAACTATTCTGATAGCAAGTATGAGGTACTAGCACAGCAGGAACCAGTGTTACAAGGAATGGGAGTGGGGATGGGGTTTGAAGAAGGGGGATTGAAATAACTTTCTTTTAACCCCAGTGAATTTTTTTTATAATACCAAATATTATTTCTTGAATTTGGAAAATGCTTATTTACATGAATGTTGGAGAAACTGAAAAGTGTAGAGACTGATTGCCATTAAAAAATATATTTGACCCTGAACAGTGCCGGAGTTAGGGGCCCTGACCCCTGAGCAGTCAAAAATCCGTATATAACTTTGGGGGCACTTGGGTGGCTCAGTCATTAAGCGTCTGCCTTCAGGTCAGGTCATGATCCCAGGGTCCTGGGATCGAGCCTCACATTGGGCTCCCTACTCAGTGGGAAGCCTGCTTCTCCCTCTCTTACTCCCCCTGCTTGTGTTCCCTCTCTTGCTGTCTCTCTTTGTCAAATAAATAAATAAATAAAATCTTTAAAAAAATCCATATATAACTTTTGACTCCCAAAAGACTTAACCAGTAATAGCCTACAGTTGACTGGAAGCTTTACCAGTAAGTCGATTAACACGTTTTGTATGTTACATGTGTTACATACTGTATTCTTACAATGAAGTGAGAGAAAAAAATGTTACTAAGAAAATCTTGAAGAAGAGAAAATATGTTTACACTACTGAGCTGTATTTATTGATGAAGATATGCATATATATGGACCTGCACGATTCAAACCTGTGTTGTTCAAGAGGTCAACTGTATGCATGTTTTGGTAGTCTGTTTCCTTAGACAACTTTTCTCAGAGTGAGAGGCCGAAGAGTTCAGTTTGGTATCAAGACATCTCCACACCTTGGTAATGGAACATTGCCTAATGGAAAGCACACCCCCATGGCAATGTTGTAGAATTTCTGCTGACTAAAGAAATCTGCCCAAAGTATCTCACATATTGTCTTTAGAGGCCACTACTGTCAGCTTTTTGGGTGTTTGTTTTACATACAGGCTCTCTGCAAGTTTTCATGTCTCATGGATAGATGGTGGCCAAACTTAGATTTGGTTGTGAATTCCTATTCTTTCTTTCCCTTAACCTTTGAAAAATGTTTTATTATGGGAAATTTCAAATGTACACACAAGTAGAATAATACAACAAATTATCATACCATTCTTATTTTGTGTGTCCCTTCTCTCTCTTTCTTTCTTTTTTTTTTTTTTAAGATTTTATTTATTCATTTGACTGAGAGACAGCAAGAGAGGGAACACAAGCAGGGGGAGTGGGAGAGGGAGAAGCAGGCTCCCCATTGAGCAGGGACCCCGATGTGGGGCTTGATCCCAGGACCCTGGGATCTTGACCTGAGCCAAAGGCAGACACTTAACAACCGAGCCACCCAGGCCCCCCCCTGCCCCCTTCTCACTTTCTTTTTGACTTGTTTTAAAGAACATCCCAGACAACCTATTATTTAATCTATAACTATTTTAGTATTTATATCTATTGGATATGGACATTATAGAAAAGCGCATTATTTTACCCCCAAAATTTCTTGAAACCTAATTCCTTAGTATTATCTAATACTGAATCTCTTCCCTTAATTTTTCTCAAAAATGTCTTCTTACAGTTGACTCTTTGTTTTTTGTTGTGTTTTTGTTGTTTGTGTTTTTTTGCATTTTTTAAAAGACTTTATTTGAGAGAGAGAGAATGAAAGAGAGAGAGCATAAGAGGGGAGGTCAAAGAGAGAAGTAGACTCCCTGCTGAGCAAGGAGCCCCATGAGGGACTTGATCCCACCTGAGCTGAAGGCCGTTGCTTAACCAACTGAGCCACCCAGGCGACCTGATTCTTTGAATCAGGTCTAAATAAGGTCCACTTAATGCATTTCATTGATATATCTCTTTAACCTTTTTAAATCTATAATACACCTTTTTAAAATTTTTTTTTGCTTATGCCATTTATTTATTGAAGAAACTAGATTGTTCCCCTCCCCCACATTATGGATTTTGCTGACTGTGTCCTTGTGTTGTGTAACATGTTGTTCTTTTTCCATATTACCTGTAAACAGGAAGTTAGATTTGGAGGCTTAACTATTTTTATAATCATTCGTATTTTTTATTATTCATACATGGTGTATTAAACTTCCTTTCACATTCAGAGACCATGTTTGATTGTCCTACTTTGTATACTAAGATTGATTGGTGGGGTCATGTTGGCCTAGTCTTTTGTTGTCAAGTGTTTTTTTCCCCATTTGACCAACAAAATTCATGGGGTGACAACCTACCTATTTCCAGGTCTGTTCACCTTGCAGCTAATGGTTTTAATTTAACATTTATTGGTGATTATGGCCTGCGTCATTTATTTCATTTAACATTTTAAGAAGACGAGAAACTTGTAGAAAAGGAAAGGAAAATTTTTGATTAAGAACTTTGGGAAGAAACTGCAAGTAAGCTCTGAGGTGTCTGGAAATTTATGGAAAATATTTTTTTTCTTTGATTATGGCTTGTAAAGGACATGTGTAGAAAAGAATGTTTAAAAATTTTATGTTTAGCTAAATTTACTGCTAAGTAGATTTGTTTTTGAAAAAGTTGTCCTTAAAAGGTTTTATGGGAACAGATTTTGAGTTAAGATTCCTGCTTTTGGATTATTATGCATTTGTGAAGTATTTTTATCTACATTGGGTTTTGCTCCAAGGATAATAAAATTCTGAGATTACTTTGGGGATTATGGGTCATGAATCCATATAGGTCACTTGAATATCCATGTAGATCATTTCGTTTCATTGTTGTGGTCACTTTTTTTTTTTTTTGGTAAGCCTACCTAGAAGGCTGTTCTATAATATCAATAGAAATAGTTGACATTATAGAGTACTTCCTGTGTGTCAGACACTGTACTTTGTAATTTGTGTATACTGATTTATCTAACCCTCACGTGATTATCAGCCCTGTTTTACATATGAGGAAAATGAGGCAGAGAGATTAAGTGATTTCCTCTGGTCATACAGCTAATGAATGGCAAGGGTCTGGATTTGGACCAATAGTTTGGTTGTAAAATTTATGCTCTGCTGTAGCAGAAGGACAGAGTGGATTAGATAGTGTCTCTGTTATTAGAAAAATATCTCAAGTGTATGGTCCTCTACTAGTCCTGGAGGATAATTTGTATCCATATACAAATAATCTACATATGTGTGTGTTTTGTTTGCTTGCTTGTGTGTGTGTGTATATATATATATATAGAGAGAGAGAGATAACATTTATGTCCACCTGGAGGAACAAATATGTAGAGTTTTCCCTTTAAGAAGGTCTTTCTGACTCTGCGACCTTTTTTGAATCTCTTAACTTTAGGTGGAGGTGGAAACAGCCCCCTGACTCTAACAATATCATCTTGGGTAGAGGGGGTCAGAATAGATGGCAAGGTCCCAAGGGAAACCTAGCAGACAGCTTCAGGTCATAGATTCACACAGGATCCTACTATGCCCTTTGGACCCTTTTTGCCTTGAAGTTCAAGTTGCTTGCTCTCTAACCATCCATCCAGATCTTACCTACACATTTTAGGTTATTTTTGGAGCAGAAAGCTATATAGCTAGTATTCAGTACCATAGAAATAGTTTTTCAAATTCTCCAAATCACAATAAATGCAATCGTAGGGTATCGATTATAGAACAAAGAGTCAGGAGGCCCTATGTAAACGGTCTTGTCCCAAGTTTGTCTTTGGTCTCTGCTAACTGATTTTTTTCTTAAATTGAGGTAACATGTCTCATATTTTAACAAATTTCAGTAATTTTCTTCACCTCTTTTTCTGTCCTTCATTCTGATTTTACTCTAGCAAGTGAATTTACTTCTACCGAATGTCATTTCAGATGGAAACAATAAATAATTTGAGCACGATGTTCTTTCACAAGAAAATCTCTACCTTTCTTTATGTTTTTATGTTTGAACTGCGCTTGTTTTGTATTAGTCTGGTAAGAGGTTAATCTGGATAAGAAAATGTCTATATCCTCAGGAATCTGAATGTTGTTGTAAAAATCTGATGGTTTGAACAGTTGGATATCATAGGTAGGGATGTGTTAGAACTAATGAGGAAGCTTCCTCAAGTCAGGAGCCAAAAGAGATGGATTTATCTAGTGTCTTTCAGTCTGTGTTTGAAGCTTCAAGCAGTTGGGTGCCAGTGGTAAAATTTAATAGGAAAGGCCCCAAGGGACTGATTCTTTAGGTATAAGAGAGAGGATGGACTTAAAGACATGTTTCTTAATTTTATTTATTCTGTTTACAGATTCAAGTGTTGACATTGTATATAATTTTGGTAATTGTTGCATCATTAATTTTTCCCAAATTTAGAGAATTTCTTAAAGTACTTAGCATGTTTTACTAAGGATGTTCATGCCTTCTAAAACAGAAACATTTTCTGAATCATCTTCTTGACTTCACTGCAGCCCTTCCTTTTCAGTAAGTTTTTCTTGGGGGAGGGGCGGGGAGAATTTCTTACCCAGCTTTCTTTCTTATTCCCTAGAGAATGGACAACTCACTAAAATAGAGAACATAGTAATGTTTTTGCAGGATTCCCTTTTCATAGTTGTTTTTTTTTCCCCCTCTTGCAATGTAGTTATTCTGTGTACAGAAGTCATAGAAATATAGGATTTTATTTTTTTTCTTTATTTTTTAATTCTTTGCCCCAGGGGTGCAGGTCTGGGAATCATCAGGCTTATACCTTTCACAGCACTCACCAAAGCACCCACCCTCCCCAATGTCCATAACCCATCCACCCTATCCCTACCCTCCCACCCCCCAGTAACCCTCTGTTTGTTTTGTGAGATTAAGAGTCTCTTATGCTTGGTATCTTTCCCCAAGAAGTCATAGAAGTATAGGATTTTAGAGTGTAGGATCCTTAGGAAAGGATTTTCAAAATCTCAGGTCAAACAATTTCATTTTATAGTTGAATGAATGGTCACTTCTTCAGATTCATTGGTGACTGTCCTGCATATCTTCTCTTGTTGGTTCCTGAGTGAGGTGGCCAGCTCCTTGGAGAAACGATAAACCACAAAATGAGAGGGAGAAATTTGAGAAGTGGTTGAATTTGGTATAATAGAATTTCAAGATGAATATTATGTTGGACATAAAGAATTGTGTTAATAAAGATAAGCTAAACATGCCTTGTCCTTGCATGGCCTTTTGGCTGATGGGGTCAGTTCCAGTATGGTGCTATACTGTAGGAGGTTGGCCTTTCATGTCTGGCCTGTGTAGTGGGCCTTTGCCCTGGTACCAGTCCCTCAAATAGGTAGTCAGAGGCAGAGCTGGTTTCCCTTGGTATGTAGGATGTGAACAGCAGCAGCTGCATACATGAAGAAAGCTTGAGGTTTCTTTCCACAAAGTTATTGACATTTGTATAAATATATTTTTTACTGACCATTTTGCAAAATGGTTTTCTTCTTCTCATAATTTTTAAATTGTTTCTTGGACTTAGAAGAGAAACAGTCACATCATAAACAAATAATCTGTATCTTTCTGTCAAAATTATACATCTCATAGTCCCCCCCCCCCATTCTATAGAATGTCCAGAGCAGCTCTTGATGGATGGCATCCTTGTCTTTTACCTGACTTCTTAATAGGACTGCCCTGGA
Source organism: Ailurus styani (assembly GCA_002007465.1). Taxonomy (NCBI): domain Eukaryota; kingdom Metazoa; phylum Chordata; class Mammalia; order Carnivora; family Ailuridae; genus Ailurus; species Ailurus styani. The sequence goes on from LNAC01000740.1 coordinate 195,255, forward strand.
CATTTCACCATAAGATTTGACTTGGTTTCAGATGGATATTTATTTATAAGGGATGATAACTACTTCAACCAGATGAAGTATCTTAGTTCCACTTTTGGGTTTGCAAATTAAGGGAAATACAGAACATAGAAAACTCAGGAGATAACAAAATATATCAGGTATTAAATAATATTAAATACCTGGGAAAATTTATCCTAAAGAAGTATAAAGCAATAGGATGATTTCATTATCCTCGAGTACAGGTAGGACCTGCGCTGGCATATTAAAGCTTCCAGATCATCTTTGAGAATGAAACAATAGTCTGATGCTCTGGGCATGTGACTGGGGTGGAACATACCACCAGATGTTCCTATATACTCTCATTGGCTACCACGTGCAGGAGTGAGAACAAACCAAAGCAGTGTACTTACTCTTGAAAAGACAAGCTCCCTTCCTCCTGTGACGTCCCTGCAGTGCCCTCTACTGACCAAGCTTAGCATATGCTCTGTCAAGGAGAAATGCTTCAAGAGCTCTGTGGCGTATCACAGAGCAGGTACTGAAGGGTGAATTTGGAGTTGAGAGACAGTCTATTGATAACTAGTACCAAAGCCAGACACAGTTACTATAAAATTCTGACATAGTTCCACTTTTATAAGGTATAGAAACAAGGAAGCTTTACTGTTCGAAGTCAGGCTAGTGGTTGACCTTGGAGAAAAGTAGTAGTGACCAGAAAAGAACATAGATGGAACTTTCATGGTAATAATGTGCTTTTTCTGGATGTGGATGCTGGTTATGTGGGTGTGTTCAGTTTGTGCAGGGTAGTATTTTTTTTTTTTTAGTGCATATTCTACTTCAACAGAAGTTAAAATGTCCTATGGTTTGATTCTAAAGGTGAAAGCTTAAAAGGAGATCCAGTCTAGAATAGGGGAAATACAAAATAATCCTGGGTATCTCACCCTTTTCTTATTTTTAAAAACTGATTTGAGGGTTGTACATCTTTTTTTCCCTAAGATTTTATTTATTTATTTGAGAAACTTATTTATCTGAGGGAGAAAGAGAGAGAGTGCAGGAGCAGGGGAAGGGCAGAGGGAGAAGCAGACTCCCTGCTGAGCAGGGCGTCGCACTCAGGGTTCGATCCCACGACTCTGGGATGATGACCTGAGTGGAAGGCAGACACAAGCAACTGAGCCACCCAGGTGCCCCAAGAGTTGTCGAAAAAAATCTTAAAGTTGAAAAACAGGTGTCTAACTCATTCAGCAAAAATATTCATTGCCAGCTTACCTTTCTTTTCATTTGGGATCAAATTGTTAATAACTGAGGCCACCTGTAGAGCAGCTTCTACTTCCTTCTGTTGCTGTTCTTCTTACCAAGTCTGAACAGCAGCTTCTTTTTTTTTTTAATGTAATTTCAGATACCATGTAAATAAAATATCACTGTTGTTCTCTGTAGGCATTATCTTTGCTTTTATCTTTGTCATGATATCCCCTTCTTCTTACAGTCAGTGACAGATCACCGGATCCCTTTTTTCCTGGCTGAGAGATTGGGAAGCCCACAGTGGTGACTTCCATGTAGGGGTTAATGACAATGGGAATGGTAGATGGTTGGTTCAGGAATTGGTGGTGATAGAACAAACTCAGTGTGTGGCTTTTAAAAGCTCTAAACAGAAGCAGCTTAGTACGGTGGTTTGTTCAGGAGTGGTACCCGGGTGCAGAAGGGAAGGAATCCGAAAGTTGGGAGTCGAACCTGGATCTTGGAGGTGGGTGTGGAATCTAGATAGGAGTCACATTCCCAGAAAGCAAAGGTTACTAGGAAACACTGTCAGTACACTGTGGGTAGAACTTAGGGTGGATTTTATTTTATTTTTAAAGATTTTATTTATTTAATTTGACACAGAGAGAGATCAGATCACAAGTAGGCAGAGAGGCGGGCAGAGAGAGAGAGGAGGAAGCAGGCTCTCCCCACCGAGTAGGGAGCCCGATGCGGGCCTTGATCCCAAGACCCTGAGATCTTGACCTGAGCCGAAGGCAGAGGCTTTAACCCACTGAGCCACCCAGGTGCCCATTAGGGTGAATTGTAAAGTGGAGCTAGCTGTTTAAAGCCCAGTTGTTATTAAATCAAATTAAAGTGAATGATGGTAATAGAATTGATATTAGCAACTTTTCTATACAGAGCTTGATAATCTCCATATTGATAGGACAGGAGGTTTTCATTCTTTGAATGGCTGGTTGTACTCTTACTAGTGAGGCTTTGACCAGGGTAAGAGTCACCACAAACATGTAACACAGAAGGCTGAGAACCTAGAGTGATTCCCTTGCAAAAATTGTTTCTTTATAGTTCTTAACCTGAAGTCATTTGAGGGTAAAGAGAAAAAAAAAATAATGTGACTGGTGAAACTAGCCAGTGGGCCTTTCATTTATAAATTCAGTACATGTATTTACTAAACCTGTACATAGGTATTTACTGTATCATAGGCCCTGTCCTAAGCATTGGGGACTCAAAGATGAATCTGATGCAGTCCCTAGGCCCTCTGGAGGATTATTATTTTGTATTCTTTTTGAGGGCTGCCTTTATTATACTTGTCTGTGACATACAGCTTTATCACGAACTCCTTTAGGATTCAGTTGAGCCTTTAAGATCTGATACTTCGATTTTATATCCAGGCAAATGAGTTTCCTGACATTTATTTACTTCATTTTATTACTAGTCTGGGCTTATACTATGCTACTAATAAAGGGCTTCATTTGGAAATTTAGCATCTTAAGGAAAGGGTACCCATGATTGAAGGTATGAATCTCATTATGCACATGTACTCCAGAGTGGCAGTTTGGAAATTTTCTGTCCTGCAAACTGGTCATCTGTATGTAGAACAATCTGAAATCACATCACTACAGCTGGTACTCAGTGCCAATGATGGAAGGGAGCATCGGAATGGTAAGACAAACATAATGTAATATAAGCACAAGATGACGGGTATTAAGAAGTTTATATTTCAAAACGGTTGTCCTTCGATCTGAGAATTGATAGTTTGCTGAGTCAACTAACAGGCTCTTCTCTGCGGTTCTCTTGCTCGTTCTATCACGATTCTGACATCTCAGACCACTCTTCCTAAAACAATACCACTGAGTTTTACTTACAGTTAAGTAATTACTTAGGTGTTAGACATCAGTAGTTTTAACAGTATGATGTTTGCTAATACATTAATTTAATTTAAAATAGGCGACTACATCTATGCCAGTTTGTAGTTAGGGGAACTATGCCTAACGTAGATGGTGTTAACAGATTTTAGTCAATTGGCTTGTATTTGCCTAAGGAGGTTTCTTGGTTATTCAGCTTACTGCCTGCAGTTTCTGCTCTTCATGCCCTACTGCCAGATTCGGAGAACTGGGGGATTTTATTGGCAAGAGATTTCTGTTGCCAGCCAGCCACCTCGCCATCCAGCCAGTGTTGTCCGTGCATGCTTGTGCAAGAACTTTTTATGTACGTGTCAGTAACACAGCACCTTGTTTTCCATATCACCCTTCAGAGTGCTTCTGCATTTATCATAGCACTCTCTTCCTTGTCAGATTTTGGGGAAGGGAGAATTGAGGGTGGGAGAGATTTGGAGAACTGTTTCGTCTTTTAAAAATTCATAAAACCTTGGGCGCCTGGGTGGCTCAGTGGGTTAAAGCCTCTGCCTTCGGCTCAGGTCATGATCTCAGGGTCCTGGGATCGAGGCCCGCATCGGGCTCTCTGCTCAGCAGGGAGCCTGCTTCCTCCTCTCTCTCTGCCTACTTGTAATCTCTGTCAAATAAATAAATAAAAATCTTTTTAAAAAATTAAAAAAAATAAAAATTCATAAAACCCTTCTCAATTTCTGTTGAATTCTTAGACCCAAAGGAAGGGCAGGAGGTGCCAGAGTTGAACAGCTTTTAGGGACTGAAGTTGTCAGGGTGCCGCCGCCTCCCGGTTTTGTAGCCAGCGATTTCACGTAGGATGTGCAAGCTAGGTGTCAGGATTTTTACCTGAACACTGGAATGCAAAGAAGCTTGTGTCAGATTCAGAATCCATTATTTGTCTTGTCTTTATACGACAGAAAAAAGCTCTTTGGAAACATCTTGGCACTTTATTTTACTTGAACACAGTGGACTTGTAGAAGTAGTGGGAAAGCCCATCTTTTTAGTGTTAGGAATTCCAAAATGTAGGTGATGGGATGTTTACAGATTGTAGATTGCTTTACACTTTGGGCTGGCTCTTCTGTTGCCCATAGTAGAATAAAGAATATTGAGCCTGGATGATCATAAATATGTGATTTTCTTTTATTATTTATCCCAAAGTAGAAACTCTGCTGAGGATTGTCTGTATTATAATTCTGTTAACGTGTTTACTTTGTTTGCCTGCTCTCTTGGATAGCTGTCAGATAGACTTTATTCCTTACTATAAATTACTCCAATATAATTTTGTGTAACAGTTCAGAATTCAGATGGAAGGCGTTATGAAAATAAAGAATTTAAACAGAATTACTTACAGTTATAGTTCCCTGAAGATTTTATCTATGTTTATCATAAGAATTACTTCATGAAGTATTTTGTTCCCTTGTATGTAACGTTATCTGAAGGGTCCATCCATCTTCTCTAAAAATGTGCTTACCAGGTCTTCTTGACAGATAGTTTTATCAAGCTGTTTTAATTGCTTCCTCTTCACCGGTGGATGGATCAAAACCACCCTCTGCTGTAGCCTGCTTTTTTTCCCCCTGCCATGCGGGCTTTCCTTTTTTCCTTTTCTAGACTGTTGTCCTTTATCTGTGGAATATCCATCTAACCTCTGCCCACTCTCTGAGTACACCCCAAATAGAACATCTCCAAATCCCGACCTCTCACTTATGCTATTTTCATTTGCCTTTCATTTGCGCAAGGCAGCTGGATGTAGTGCTGAGAGCTGAATCGGAACCCTGGAAATCCAGTTCTCAATCTTTTTTTTTTTTTAAAGATTTTATTTATTTATTTGACACAGAGAGAGAGATTACAAGTAGGCAGAGAGGCAGGCAGAGAGACAGGGAGAGGAGGAAGCAGGCTCCCTGCTGAGCAGAGAGCCCGATGCGGGCCTCGATCCCAGGACGCTGAGATCATGACCTGAGCCGAAAGCAGAGGCTTTAACCCACTGAGCCACCCAGGCGCCCCCAGTTCTCAATCTTGGGAATAATCGTGATCGTGAGTGGTTGGGCAGTCACGCTCCTCTGACCCTGACTTTCCTTATCTTAAGATAAAAGGATTGCTTTGCCTGAGCCTTCAGTTCCCTCCCCGTTCCTTCAAACTTGTCCAAGTAGCCTGTCCAAAGTAGAACTCATCCATGTCCTCTCCCAAAAGGTGGTTTTTGTCCCTGTTCTGCAAATGAAGAAACTGAGACCCAGGGAGATTGAATAAATTGCACAAAGCATACAATCCTTGTGTTCAGAACTTAGATATCTTCATTCCCCGGTTTCCGGGTATTACTGTTCCCCCACAAAAAGGGATTAGAGTGTGAGGAGTCAAAAGATCTTGTTACTTGGTAAGGCCTGTTGAGAGGCCACGTGGAGTATTACTTCTTAAGCCCTTTGTCTTCCCCCCAAAAGGTTATAGGTTGAATTTTGGGGGCTCTGAACGTTGAGCTGTACTGTCAGGAGGTTGGTTCTTCAGTCCTGTGTTCACTGATGGGATCATTCCTGATCTGGGTCAGTTGACATGATGGCGTATGGTCTGATGAGAAAAAAGTACAGTCAGGTTTGACTTTGCAGTGTGATATTTGATACAGCTCCAGTAGGGTCTGGCTTTCTTCTACTACTGACCTTAATAGTGATCCTTATCAAGCAAGTTGATTTTTATCACAGGATTAGGAGTTAAAATGATTTTCTCTGATTGAAGAGAGCATTTTGAGGTAAGTCAGTGATTCATAGGAAACAACTGCAGGTTTTAAAATGAGATAATTACTGGGGCACCTGGGTGGCTTAGTTGGTGAAGCGTTTTGACTCTTGGTTTCAGCTCAGGTCATGCTCACGGGACTGAGCCCTGGGACTGAGCCCTGCGTCAGGCTACTCTTTCAGGGTGGAGTCTTCTGGAGACTTCTCTCTCCCTCCCCCTCCACACCTCCTCCCTTTCTCCCCATTGCCCCTGCCCCTGTGCGTTTACGGGCGCTCTCTCTCTCTCAAATAAATAAAATCTTTAAAAAAAATCATAAAGTGAGGTACTATCTGTAGGAAAAAAAATTACACAACATTTTCTTAGCACAATCTACTTCATGGCTTAGCTGTGAATTAGATATTGATTTAATAAATAATGGTGAGAATAAGTATATTGGGAAGCTAACACTTCCATCTTCCATAACAAGAGGCTACCTGTTTTTGTAAGTAAAGTTTTATTGGAACACAGTCAGACCCATTCATTTGCATATTGTCTGTGGCTGTTTTCATGGCACAATTGAATTGTTGCAACAGAGATCATATGGCCTGCAGAGAGTAAATGATTTATTAACTGGCCTTTATAAAGATATTTGCTACCTCGTATTCCACAGGAAGAAGCCAGTAGAATAGTGTTTAAACTGTATTTTTTTAAGATTTGTTGATTTAATTATTTGAGAGCGAGGGAGAGAGAGCGAGAACATGAGCAGGAGGGAGAGAGATTCTTAAGCAGACTGCACTGAGCACAGAGCCTCACGGGGCTCGATCTCACTACCTGAGCCGAAATCAAGTGTCAGACGCTTAACCAACTGAGCCACCCAGGTGCTCCTAAAATAATGTTTAAAATTGGAAAAATCGGGCCACCTGTTTGGTTCAGTCGGTTAAGCATCTGCCTTTGGTTCGGGTCACGATCCCAGGGTTCTGGGACCAGGCCCCACATCAGCCTTCCTGCTCAGTGGGGAGCCTGCTTCTCCCTCTCCAGCTCCCCTTGCTGTGCTCTCTCTCTGATAGAAAAATCTCTAAAAATAAATAAATAAAATTGGCAAGTATCTAACAGCGTATTTTGTAGAAATATTATGGAAAGGAGAAGGAGTGGCTAAAGATCAAATGTTTTTCTCTGGGAAGAGTGAATCAGGAATGGGGATGAGTGGAGTCAGGGGAATACTACTTTTTTTTTTAATATTTATTTATTTGAGAGAGAATGAGCTAGTGAGAGAGCACAAGCTGGGGGAGTGGCAGAGGGAGAGGGAGGAGCAGACTCCCCGCTGAGCAGGGAGCCTGATGTGGGGCCCCATCCCAGGACCTTGGGATCATGACCTGAGCTGAAGGCAGACACTTAACTGACTGAGCCACCTAGGCACCCCAGATTTTTTATTTTCAAGTAATCTCTACACCCAAAGTGAGACTTGAACTTAAAATCCCGAGATCAGGAGTCACATGCTCTACCCCCTGAGCCCACCGATTCTCCAGGAATACTACTTTTTTTGTGTTAAGCTTTAGATTGTTGAATTCTTTTTTAAAAAATATTTTGTTTATCTGTTTTAGAGAGAGAGTGCATCCGCACAAGTGGTGGGAGGGGTAGAGGGAGAGAGAGAATCTCAAGCAGACTTCCTGTTCAGCGTGGAGCCCAGCACAAGGCTTGATCTAATAACCTTGAGATCAAGACCTGAGCTGAAACCAAGAGTGGGACATTTAACCGACTGAGCCACCCAGGCGCCCCTAGATTATTGAATTCTTAAGCTAAGTGCTTGTATTACTTTGAGAAAGTATGAATGAAGAATACTGAGAAATTTGATTGGACTAGGAGAACAGAATAAACAGGAAAGGAAAAAAAGAGCCCACCAGTTATGGTGAGGAAAACAGGGACTCAAAGACTTTTCTTTAGTTTTCCCATTTACTCGCTTACTCATTCCATAGATAATCATTCAGAAGTCCAAATAGCAAGCTTGATATGACAGAACAGAGTTCCTTCCCAGAGCGTGCTTAGGCACTTAATAGCTGGCACACCCACAGACTGGGAAAACGGGAAGAGATGATATCATGGTGATAGAGTTACTGTAATTATTAGTGCTTTTCACAGGCTGTTTTCAGGGCTTAGGGAAGTTAGGTTAGACATCCCCGAGAACATGACACCAGAGTGGAGTTTTGAAGGACGGGACTGGAGAGGAGGGGCAGTGGAAGGATTTTCCAGATGGAGATGGAGGCGTAGCCTGAACAAAGATCTGAGCAAACAGGGCTGGTTTCAGAAGGTGCAAGCCTTCAGAATAGTTGGATGAAGGCAGGAAGGTAATGTCGGAGCAGGAGACAAGGACCAGGGCCCAGATGGCTTATGCAGGGCAATTGCTGTGAGGAATTTATATTTCTTTCTGAAGACACTACAGAGATACGATGTAATTTTCTTTACACTTCAAGGAAATTTACTTTTGGTGCAATGAAGGATGGGATGAGGGTAGGAGGCATGAGGGAAAAAGACACTTAGGAGGCTATTAAATTTAAAAAAAAAAAGCCAAAAGCGTGGGAATAAATTAAAGTGGACTGGGGAAGAACCAAGGGGTTCGGGAATTTTGAAGGAGTTAGGGGAAGGGAAGGAGTTAAAGATGACTGAATTCTGGGCTGGGTGGCAGACTGTGAGATACTAGCTTCTGATGGGGGGGGCATAGGAGCAGGTGTGTGTGTATGTGTGCAGAGGTGGTACGGAGTTTGATTTGGAAAGAGTTGCGAGTTTTTTGTGCAATCTGTTGAACACCTAATTGGAACTGGCCAGGACATGGTTGGCTTTGTCCACTCGGAATTCAGGTGGAGGGCTTGGAATTTGGGAATCCACAGTTGTCATGGTGTAGTGAGATGAAGTTTCGGAACTGAGTAGAGACCTCAGCAAGCCCCGGGGCTAGTAACAGTGTTGCACCCTGAGGACACTGACATTTAATAGGCCTTATAATAGGAGACGCCTCAGGAGGAAGCTGAGCTTTGGAAGCCTGCGATCAGAGGAAAATCAGCAGAGCTTGCCTTCCAAGAAACCAGTGAGATAAGATTTTTAAGAGGGGGGAAATGGTCCATGGTTTAAAATGCTGCAAGACAGAATAGAGTCTAAAAATGCCCGTTGGATTTAGCTCCTAGGGAGTCATTGCTAAGAGCAGCTTAGGGAAGTAATACGGGAAGAAGAGAAAATACAGGTGTGTGGGGGATTTGTTAGTATAGTTACTACTCTAGGATCAAGTTTAGCCTGCCTCTTTGTTGAGGAGAGAACTCTAGAAAGAGAGGTTTAGTGATAAGGAGCAGAAATGATTCTTCCGTTCAGCACATGTTTATGGAGCACCTGTTGTAAGCCCGGTGCTTGCTGTTCCAGACTCGGAGTCCAGCAGGAACAAAACAGGGCTCACGTTTGTGTGCGTGTGGGCACGTGTCTCACAGGTAATGTGTTTCTAATCAACTAGACATAATGTCAGGTAGTTACTAACGAGTGCCAGAAAGAAAACCAAAGTAGGGTACAAAGGTAGAGAGGCAGGGGTCGGGGCAGTGGTGTGTTTTCTGTGGAGTGGTTGGGGGGACACCACTGACAGACAAGGTGACATTTGAGGCAAGAGACCTGCATGAAATGAGGAAGGGCTAACTGCGCAGGAATCCAGAGTCTGAGCTCAGGCTGCGAAGGGGGAGAGGATGGATCCCAAGTACTGATGGAAGGGTTAGTTGTCCACAAGAGACAGCCACCTTCCTCTGACGCTGGAGGGAAGCCCAGAAGCGCAGGCAACACCAGTGGCTGCCGTGTAGCTCATGTTCACTGTGGGGCAGACACTAGAGGTTCTCATCCCTTTTAATTCTCCTGAGTCCCTGTGAGGTAAGGATTGTCACGATTTTACAGGTGACAGAATAAAACTGGAAGAGGTTTTACCTGGCTCATCTGCACTGCTTTTTGGCACTTCACACCCTTGTTGTTGTCCTGCTGTAGATTGCTCCACACCTAGGGACAGACAGGTAAATTTGTGCAGGGCGTGGAGGGTGCCAGAGTTGTGAAGTGAGACATTGAGGGGTGTCTCACCCACTGGACCCTCTTTGTGGTCCGGAATGTCTGTCAGGCGCCTTGGTAAGGGGTCCTTGGACGGGGCTCTAAGGAAGGTGGTGTTACGGAAGACCTGTCCGCCCTTTTCATAAACTCGTCCCAGGTGAGTTGTTGCCCGTGTTCCGTTCCTTTCCCTTCTAAAACCCCCCGCCTGCAGTCGTGGGGGATCACCTTATTTGCGCCCGCGGTTGTCAAAGCGGTTCTTAGGAACCAGTCTTAGGGCTGACGGTGGGCATAATTGGATTGTAAAAATACATATTCGCTGTGAAAACTTTGAGGTGTATCTGATTTTTAAAGTTGCTTCCCATGTACCCTTTGCTCCGCCAGGGCCTGATGGAGTTTAAGGGCTGGGAGCCTGTTAACAGCAAAGGTCCTTGTTCTTCCTGCAGTCAGATGTGTCTTGTGTTGTCCTCATGAATATAAAGGACCGTGAGAGCAGTGTGCCGTATGTGCACTTGTCTGCGTGTGTCATACGCGCGTTCTTGAAGTGAAATAGACCCCGGGGACTGAGTGGGGATTGTCGGGATGGCAGAGTTCTCAAGGGTTCGTAAATATAAATAATTTCTGAATGAACGGTGGGATAGCGTGTACCTGATGTCTTATTTAGTCACTTTCTAAAGTGTCCATAACACAGCACAGGGGAAGTTGGAAACGGCACAGGCGCGCTTGCAGTTTTTGAACTGGAGAGAGATAGTAATAAAACAGAGTAGCTTTCAAAATGTTACTACTGAAACCTGGCACCTGTTTTTCTTAACAGAAGCATTGTTAGTTGGGTGAGTGTAAGAAGGAATGGGAATTTTTTTAAAAATTTTATTTATTTGGCAGAGAGAGAGAGAGATCACAAGTAGGCAGAGAGGCAGGCAGAGGGAGAAGGGGAAGCAGGCTCCCCGCTGAGCAGAGAGCCCGATGCCGGGCTCGATGCCGGGCTCGATCCTAGGACCTTGAGATCACGACCCGACCTGGGCGGAAGGCAGAGGCTTATTAACCCACTGAGCCACCCAGGCGCCCCAGGAATGGGAATTTTTATATTTGCTTTTTACATTGTTAGCAGGCTATCTCGTGAAGGTAATTGAAGGCTATGTTCATACAAAAGCCCTGAAATGCAGTGAGGAAAGCCGGGGTCCTTCCAGTTTTCTTATAATTCAGAAGGCATACACGTTATTTTCCCCCGTTGACGAATTTCCTGGTTTGCACACGCAGTTAGGTGTTTCGGAATATGTCCATATTGTCTTTCTGATTGAATTGTGGGACCCCGACATTACTTTGTTCTTTTGCACCCAAAGGGTCTGATCACCACGTTAGAGTGAGGGCAGCACAGCCTCAGAAGCTGGTATTCTAGCTGGTGCTAGGAGTGGTATTGTGTAGAAGTATGCACTTTGGCTTCTATTTGTCCATCCGTTCCGGCTGCATAAAATTTAGCCTTGCAAAAAGATGACATAGGTTTAGTTTTATATTTTTTAAATGTGTGCCATTCAAGGGAGGTAAAAAAGTAGAGGTAACTTGAGGCAGTGCTTTGTAAATTATTAGATACTCTTTGGAGAAATAAAAGTCAGTAAATGCTTCCTGAACACCTATTGATGATGTTGACGATGTCTGCCATTTCATAGGGTGGCGACATGCTGGTGTGTGGTGATCCATCAGGGGGCTGTAAAGGATTTCACGGTAATAATGTGAGGTTTGTCAAAGCTCGCGTCTAGTGAAGGAGAGCAGTTGTAACCTCATTCCCACTCAGATTTCATGCCCACGTTCTTTCTCTGTCTTTCAGAGGATGGGTGGGGTTGCCTAGGCAGCATGAGTATCATCAGTAAAGGTACCCGTAGTAGGATCTTGCCTGTGAACAAATTGGCGGCGGGTAGATTTGGTTTAGAGTCCTTCACCACTCCTTTTTCTCCAAGCTTTCTCTTTCCTGGGTAATCAAATTCAAGCCATACCTGGGTGAGCCCACCTCTTCCCTCGTCTCTCCAGCTTGTGCTCTTCTTCCCTCTCCGATGGGCTCAGCTCCAGTGATGACGCAGGCCCGAGAGCCAGTGGGCCTGTGATCCTCGAGGCCCCCTCCCCTGCCGCCTCCATTGCCCGGGCTCCGCCGTGATAGGCATGTTCACACTTCCCACCTCCTCCTTGGCCTTCCTCCGCCGCCCAGCTTTATTTCCTGCTGGCTTATTTCTTGCCATGTATTCCTTAAAGTGGAATCGGCAGATAAAAGGACTCAACAGTTTATAGATCTAGTGGCACCTTGCCTGAGTGCTCTTCAGAAAGCTTGAAACAATTAGGGAAGTGCCATTAGCGATGATAAGTTGGACCTGTTTTCCGCACGTTCCTGGCAGTGAGTGCTGTGGCCCTGTTTTGTGCGTGCTAGTTCGTCGTACTTAATCAGAAACTGTTTTTTGGTGGCTCTACTGCATTTTGCTTATTCTTTAGATGTTAAAAAAATATTTTTTATTGGCATTGGTGGGGTTTTCTGTAGTTTTTTAAATGATTGATTTTCATTTTTTTTGGGCAGAATTTTGAGTACTCGTGTCCAATTATTGATAATATTCCTCTTTTTTAAAGATTTTATTTATTTATTTGACAGAGAGAGACTCAGCGAGAGAGGGAACACAATCAGAGGGAATGGGAGTTGGAGAAGGAGGCTTCCCACTGAGCAGGGAGCCCAATGTGGGGCTGGATCCCAGGATTCTGGGATCATGACCTGAGCCGAAGGCAGATGCTTAAGGACTGAGCCACCCAGGGGCCCCTATTCCTTTTTTATTAGCTGGAATTTATTTTTCCAGCTTCTTTCTTCATTTCAGAATTTCTGGCCATTTGTAATGGCTGAGAATGTTGGTAATTTGAAGTGGACAACAGATGAAGGAGATAAACTTGTGCTAACAATTTACCTAGAGCTGACTCCAGTATGATGACTATTAGGGGTAAAATTCTTTTAACTGTGCTGGTTAGGAGCGCTTACCATTCTCTGGAACTCATGGTTTTCTTGAAGTGAATACTTGTGTCATCAAATGCTAATCCTCACAGCAATTCTTAGAATCATCATTTCCTAACTTGACTTTCCCTTTTCCTGATTTGGCCGACTCTTCTCTGCCCTCTTCCCTTTCCCCTGACTCTGCCCACTTTGTAGCTAGTTAGCTCCTTGGATGCTGTGTTGTTCATGAACAGCCGTATCCTGGTAGCACTTTTTGGTTTTCTTATAGGAAATCCCTCTGACTCTTGGAAGAAAAAACCTAAGTGGACAAACTGATCAACTCGTGGCCCCAAGGATGCTTGGAATTACAGATCCTTCATTTATCTCAGTTTGCAGCAAACATCATGAACTCACTTAAAAAAACAATCCATCACACTTTAATCTTCAAGTTCTGCCTACTGCCTACACATCATGTTCATTGGGATATAAGAAATAATTACGAACATAAGGATAATAATGTGTCTCTAGGATGGTTTCCTGAGGGGGTGGTGTTCTGTAGCTCTGTGGGATGTCCAGGAAGTCAAAGTACACAATAAACAAGAGGCGGTGTGTACATCCGGGGTAGAACTAGAAGCTGGAATTCTGGGATCCCTCCCTTGTTTGTATATGAAGAAGGTGAGAGCTTTAGACCTGAGGTAGTACTACTAGTTAGTGATTCAGGCAGCCCAAAGTCCAGATTTCTTAGGCTAGGGTTCTTTCTGGTTCCTGGGATGCCTCAAAGCACTTCTAGACCTCTAAAGCCGGACTCTTCCTGTTGTGGTGCTGGAAAGTCACTTATAAGAAAAAGTTCAATGTCATCATGGGCCTTATGGTTGGGGCGGAGATGGGGGCTTAAATCTGGGTACAGTAAAATCAGCCATTTAAAACTCATGCCAAATACTGGAATGGAACTTATTTTGTCAAATAACATATGCACATGGTTTAAAACATCAGATAATGTAAGGGGGCATGTGATGAGATGGCGGACTGACCTGTCCTATCTCACGCCAGCTTCCGTCGTTGGCCTTCAAGAGGAATACTTTTAACTCTTTGAGGTCTCTTTTTTTAATGGTGTATATTTCTATTTCTTGGTTTATCAGTTGTGACATGATTTATTGATTTCCTTCCAGAAGAAATGAGGACTTACTTTTTCCCCCTCTCTTCCACTTCTCTTGGTATAGTCACATCATTATTTTAGATTCCTCTTTTAGTTTACTTTGTAATTTAATATGCCAGCATCTTTTATAACATATTTTACCTACAAAGATAGTGTCTTTTTGACTCCACCCATCTGAAGCAATAAGTTAGGGTTGGAGATAGGGTTAGATAGGGTTAAGACCATAGGGGGGGGGCAGGGGGCAGGGGACGACACCTGGGTAGCTCAGTAGGTTAAGCATCTGCCTTTGGTTCAGGTCATGATCCCAGAATCCTGGGATCGAGTTCCGCATCAGGCTCCTTGCTCAGCAGGGAGCCTCCTTCTCTCTCTGGCACTTCCCTTGCTTTTGTTCTCTCTCTGTGTCAAATAAATAAATAAAATTTTTAAAAAAAAAAATGACCATACTCTGGGGGCTAGCTGTGGACTGTTGTTACGTGATTGTAAATGTTCTGTAGAAGCAGCCTCACTTCTGTGTTTTCCTCCTGTGTCACAGTTAATCCTGAGGTCACCTGAAGTATTTCATTTTGGATTTTAGCATAATCCTTGCCTTTTTTTTTTTTTATCTTTTACAGATATAAGTATCTTCCTTCAATAGATGATAATGAAAATACAAAAGAAAGAGAAGCAGGTAAGTGATCACAGATCTTTAAGTGAATGCATCCAGCCTATACCCCCCTCCCGGGTGCTTCTTTACCAGGAACTGTTGCTGACAGTTAGGGCTTATCTCCTAGCCTCTGGCGGTTACCCTGCTGCTGCTTTTCCCCTGTTCTCTACCTGGTCACTGAGAGCTCTGTTCTGAATGACTTAATTTTTACTTATGCTCAGGTCAGCTCCTGAGGAATAAGTATAGGAATAAGTATAATGAAAACTGTAAGTCAAAATATTATTCAAAATTGCTATATGGAAGAGAAAATTTTCTTCCCCTAGAATAGCTTCCCGAGATGTGGTCAATTCGTTATAGTTTGTATTTATCATTTTGGATGTTTGGTTAATCTAAAAGCATTCTCATTTAGAAAACTCATATTCATAATGACCTGTGGAAGTTTCCTCTTAGATAAAATAGTGAACTAATTAGGATGTGAATACCTACTGTTTGGCATTTGATTTCTTGAAGGGCAGGAGAATTGATAAAACATTTGGCCTATGTGACCCATGCTGCCAAAATCTTTTCCTTGCTTGATACTTCTGGTTCCATATTCAAAGGAACCCAGAAACCCCAACTAGTGTGGCTCAGGGAGGAGAGGCTCCATCTCTTGGAAACAGGCTATCTCTGACGGGCTGGTTTTCCTTTTACAGAATTGAATGACAGTCCAGTAACTGGGCATATCTGAACCCTGCCCTTCACTGAGACTCTGTGCGAAGAGGTTGGGTGGGATCAGCCACTTTGCTCTCTGCTTCTAGGGAGCACTGACTAGTCAGGTACAGGGTGACCTAGGGATATGGTTACAAGGATTAGTCTCTGTTCTGTCCCAGCGGATAGGTCCTTGTGAAACCAATCCAAAACAAATTGTTTTAGGAAATAATCGACACATCTGCTGCCAGTTCTTAACAGGAAGAGCGATGACTAAACACTGTCCCCACACTGATCTCTTCCTGTCCTGGCTCTCTAGCGTCATCAGCTGGTAGACAAACACTACAGCGAATGCAGTTCCAACTGCCAGGAATTTATCCTATGGAGATACTCAGACAAGTGTCAACTGGGTGAACAAAGATTTTCACTGCTGCTTTGTTTATAGCGCAAAAGTGGAAAGGAGCCTATATGTCCATCAAAAAGGGGACTGTTTATATCATAGCATATCCTCCTAGTGGAATATTAAAATCTCTGTTAAAAAGAAGCACATTACTGAAGAGAACCCCAAGCCTTCAAAACTATCATTTACGATACATGGGCAGGTTTATATTTCTTAAAGCTTTCTGCATATTTAATGTCTTAAACTTTTTTAAGGTAAGCTTTTATTTCAGTAAAAACACTTTTTTTTTAAAAGTAATCTCTAAACCTGGCATGGGGCTTGAACTTATGACCCCTAGATCAAGAGTCTCATGCTTGACCAACTGAGCCCGCCAGGCACCCCTCTCACTAAGAAAACTCTTTACCAGAATTACACCAACATGAATTTACATTTCTTTCTCTTGAGATTTTACTATTTCATAGGAAGACCTTAGCCTGTCAGCCTGCAATTGGGCTCAGTTAGATGAGTTTTCATTTAGACTGTAATATTGACCAGCAGGGCGAGGTTTCTCCTTAAAAGTTAATATTAGCTATGGTAGAGGAGCAAGTTAATTCAGTGGAGTTACTTTCAGGAGTAATTGATCCTGCTTCTTTTCCGGGTGATAGACCATGGTGATGACTGAACTGCAGGGCATGAAAATAGAAACTTAGGTTCATGCCCAGGCAATCTGTAGGTACCAGCATTGAGCATGTGTGTAGAGTTCAGTGCCTGACAGAGATTTGGGTAGAATATGATTGAAGCTAACTACTACATCACTGTGTAACTTTGGGCCAAGTTCAGCCTGTTTTCCTATCACTTGGATGGGAACAGTCATACCTGCCTCACAAGGTATTGAATTAAATAGGGTGGCTCATCAGGTAGTTGGCATTCAGTGTGTCAGTGGCAAGAAAATCATCCAGTAGAATGAGAAAATTAACCATCAGACTTTGTCCTTTCCCTTGCCATGTTTCTAAGGTGTTAGAAGTAACAGCAAATAAAATGTCCACTCTTTAAAAACCCTCATTTCTATCAATTCATTTTTTCTCTTCTCTGGAGGAGGAAATCAACATGTAAAATGTGTTCCGATCTTGAAAAATCCTCATTTCCTCATCCAAAGTTTTATCAAGGTAAATTAAACTGAGATGAAAGATTTTACAAGTTAATCAGAACTTAGTAATAAATAATCATATTTCTTATTCACCAGGAAGGGCATTACAGTAGTAGTATGCCAAGGACAAAGGGTTTAGAGATTGACCCTGTATTGCCTACAGAAGTGTTGCAAGAAAAATAGACTTTAATAAAATATTTAAAAGTGAGTCACCCGGGCGCTATAGTCTTTTATCTATATCAAAAAACAAACTTCTTCTACTAAGAAACATATACATTGTAATCCCTAAGAAGACTAAGAAGTATTAGGCAGAGAAACATTTTGCTGGAGGAATAAAACGTGAACTCGAATCCCTGAAAACCTGTGTAGCACTGCCGTTGTGGAGAACAGCCAGAACTACTTCTTTGTAAGAGTCAGAACTGTAGTTCATGTTCGCGGTGACAAACCTATGGTAAGGGAGCCCTGATTTTTATTCATCCCCGCTCCTTGCATGGTATGGGGTAAGAGGGTTTTTGGTGCACATATCCAATGTGGAGGAGAGTTCATGAGCTCGAGTGCAACAGGAATAGGTAACACCGTGAATAGGGTTAAAACCTGGAGCCGTGACCAGGAGGTTAACCCAGACTTGCAGTAGTTAGGAGAGAACCTTCTCTCCAAACCCCGTGATCAAAAGTCAGATCAGTAGAGCCCCTTATTCTGAGACTTCTAGAAAATGAAAAGGTGCGGTGGGAAGCGTTTTCTTCAGTATATGGTGGGAATCTCAAAGACCTTCAGATTATTAGACCCCGTTTCCTTCTCTAGAGTGATTGTGGATGTAATTTGTTCACTAAACAAATATTTGTTGAGTTTTTCCAGCAGTTATTCATCAAAAAATATTTGAGGGTCTGCGTGGGGCCAGCTACAAAACTGACTAAAAGTTAGGTTTTCTTTTCTTAAGAAAGTTTAGTCTGGTTGCAAACAGGCAGTTACAGTTAGGGGGTGGCAGAGGCCTCAAAAGAGTCAGGGTTCTTCTGCACTGCGGGTGGAGGAGTGACGCTGTGGGACTGGAGACTGGAGGTTGGGGCATGTCAGCCTCACCCAAGAATCGGAAAATGTTTTAAAGACGTGGGGTCTTCTGGGTAGAGCCAGGTTTAGTCAGCGTGTTCCTGAGGATCTAGGAAGAAGGCTTGGGAAGGAAGAGCATAGTATATGGTTGGGTTTGGGAAGGCGAAGTGTATGAGAGAGTAAAGGAGAGGAGAAAGACCTGGAGTGTAGAGTGCTAAATTTTGGGTGGTGACCGAAGATAAACCAAGGTAAGAGGCATGGTGGATTGGGGTTCCTGGGTGGCTCAGTTGAGTAAGGATCTGACTCTTGATTTTGGCTCAGGCTCTCGTCTCCGGGTTGTGAGATCAAGCCCTGTGTTGGGCTCTGCACTCGGTGTGGAGTCTGCTTGGGATTCTCTCTCTCTCTTCCTGCCCCTTCTCTCCCCCACCCCTGCCTCTCTTGCACTCACTCTCTAATTAGATAAATAAAATCTTTAAAAAAAAAAAAAAAAGGCATGGTAGCTTTAGCTGGCCATCAGATTCCCAAACAAATTGGTCCCAGATGTGCTCTACAGGGAGAAGGTGAGTGCTCCCCTCCCTGAGATGGTGTGTACCACCAGTACAGATCACCAAATAATGACCCGCAGTTCAGAACTGTGAAAGAGAAATAGTAAAGTTGATCATATGGATGAATAAATAATTCATTTCTTAGACTTTTCTGCGTCACAGTGCAGAGGGTCTTAAGATAAGAGCTGATACCAGGCAGACCTTCATTTGGCAGTCACTGGAAGCCCTTTTCAACAACGCCTAAGGGGGGAGTGTGAGTAAATTGCTTAGTAGAACCAAGATTTTAAACAGCCTCACCCTGGAGTCATGTTTCAAAAGGACTTAAAATGGACTATACCCAAATTCTTCCTCTTCCAAAGAAAGAGAAGAAATCTGAGCATTGACTGCTTTTCTCTATCTTTTGACATACCTTGGCAGATTTTTTCGTTGTTGCCCTAGTTGGTTCTGTGTTCTGAAACATACTTGAGAAGCCTGAGCACAGTGATGAGGATGGTAAAAGAACATCGACTCATTTCATACGAAGTATGATGGATGAAACTAGGGTTATGTAGCCCAAAGAAGGGAGGGTTTAAAAGCATCCTGTGAAGAAAAGAAATTAACTATATCTGTTGCTGGACCTGTGGATGTGAATGGTCACATGGGGAGCATTACTGGAGGGCAGGCAAGGTGCTTGTGTTGTTTTCTCTCTCTCCTTACTCTTCCCTGTCTGCATCTAAATTTAATAATCTATCTGCCCCGAATTTGTTACTGCCTGGAATTAACAAGATTTAGATTGACTTTGCAGATCTGGAGAAGTTAAGAGTCTGAGACTCTTGAAACTTGGTAAGAGGAAAATGCCCCCCACTCCCTGGTTTTAAATGCAAAAATGTGATAATAGAGGTGGGGACTTAGAATGACAGATTCTAGGACTTTGGCAAGAGGGAGTTTGAAGTTTGCACATCTGTCCACCACTCTTCAGTCCTTAATTTACCAGCTTCTCAGCAGCATTTGATGCCTGTAATCGTTCTTGAAGCACTCTCATCTTCTGGCTTCTGTGATACCACACTTTCTTACTTTTTTCCCTACTTCATCACTAACCGAATTGCTCTTTCTCTTCCTCTGGGACCCTTAATATTAGTGCTTGTCAGGTTTTGGTCCTGTTCTTCTCTCTTTGTCCATTCTTCTCTGATTCATTCTTAAAGAAATGTCTTTTGGAGGGGGCGCCTGGGTGGCTCAGTCATTAAGCATCTGCCTTCAGCTCAGGTCATGATCTCAGGGTCCTGGGGTTGAGCCCCAGCATGGGGCTCCCTGCTAGGCGGGGAGTCTGCTTCTCCCTCTCCCTCTGTCCCTGGTCATGTCCTCTGTCTCTCTCTCAAATAAATAAATAAACAAGCAAACAAATAAATAAATAAAATCTTAAAAAAAAAAAAAGAAAGGAAGGAAGGAAGAAGTGTCTTTTGGAAATTATACCCGAGAGCCTTATGGACACCTCTACCTGCATTATCCTTAGATGCCTTGAAACTGATCGCTCCTTCTCCTGGTGCTAACCAGCTGTGACTACATGAGGAGCCACCTCAGGGTCAGAGTGCTTGCTCTGCCATCCAGAGCACAGCACTCCTGGGTAAGGAGGGTTTGAATATTCTAAATGGAGGAGGGAACACAGAGGGGACACACACACGGTGGGACATTGTTCTTGGGTCTTGCTTACCCAGCACAGCTTGCTTGCCGAGTGACCGAGCCCATACAATGGCAGTAAGGCGAGGAAATGTGGGTTTTCGCCTTCAGTCTATCCCATGGTCAGGTAATCATAGGAAATAATTCTTTCAGAAGAAAGCGAAGGTGAAAGAACAAGACAATCCCAATTTTAATTGGAAAATAACTTTTGCCACCCGAAAATGTGCAAACTGACTCATTAATAATAGTAACGGATCTTATTTTCATTTTTATTATTTGGACTTTAAAAAAGGTCAGAAGTTCTCAAATTCAGATAAGCTCTTCTGCTCATTTTTATGTTGAGCTAATTTCTTGACATTAAGTAAGTTTAAACTTAGAACATTTTCATCTTCCTGCTGGAGGAGATGGAAGACTATGAGGCAGACAGCAGCAGGAGCTGGGCCTCGCTCACCACTGAGTCAAAGACCACCGAAGCGCTTTGGGATGGAGGGCGAGCAGGGGCCTTTCCAACCAGAGGGCAACGAGCACTCTCTTTGCCCTGCACTAAGTCAGGTGTGAGTGCGGTGCTGGTGCCTTTCCTGCTCTGCCTCTGGTTCCTGAATCATGGAGGAGTATGAATTTTCCTGTTCATTATTAAAGTCTTCTAAGATTTTTCTGTTACATATATGTGAAAATATTTTTATTACAGGTATTGCAAAAGTAATATCCTTGCTACTGAAAATGTAGAGGTCTATGTAGAAAAATTAAACAGCCACATTTGCACAGCCCCAAATAATGACTGTTAACTTTTTGTCGATTTTCTTCTATTCTTTCTTCTATAAAGGAATTTGTTGTGATTTTTGTTTACATGTACAGTTTTATAGACTTTTTTCTGTTTTTCAAATTGAAAATACTCATTTCATTCAGTAACTGTATGATTGAGTTTTACCATAAGCCACAAAGATTGGCGAATACCCCAGTTACTGCCTTGTGAAGCTTACATTCTAGTCGTGGGAGACCGATGGAAACAAATCATAACTTTCAGAAAGTTATAAGGAATGAGGTGAATGTTACCCACCGCCCTATCACCCAGCCATAATGATGGTTAACATCTGGTGTGTGTCCTCAATTTATTTCTAAAAGCTAGTGTTGAAAAATAGCATTTTTAGGGCGCCTGGGTGGCTCAGTGGGTTAATGCCTCTGCTTTCGGCTCAGGTCATGATCTCAGGGTCCTGGGATCGAGGCCCGCATCGGGCTCCCTGCTCAGCGGGGAGCCTGCTTCCCCCTCTCTCTCTCTGCCTGCCTCTCTATCTCCTTGTGATCTCTCTCCCTCTGTGAAATAAATAAATAAAATCTTTAAAAAAAAAAAAAAGAAAAATAACATTTTTAGAAAACAGAAATGGGATTAGATCATAGATTTTTTCCCCCTACTTTCCAACATGTTGTGGCCTTTTTTAATGTTAACTAAAACTTTGTAATTAATAATAATATAATATAATACAATACAGTAATATAACAATAACTGTGTAAGACTGTTCCATATATTGGATGTGCTATTAATTTAAACATTTTTCTAAAGGTTGATAAATAGGTTATTTATAGTTCTTTCCCCCCTCTGTTAGAAACTTTGTATCAGATATTCTAAGCCTTTGGAGAACCTAAATGTTTCCTTAATTTCTGCTGTAAAAGAGAAATTGCTCAGTTAAAAGCATATCCATAATTAAAATTTTGGTATTGTTACTATATTCCCCTGCAAAAAGTCTTTTTAATAGTTGATGGAGCTGTCAGCAATGTCCGAGAGGACCGTTTTCAATCTGTTCTTATATTGGATTTTTAAAAATTGAGATATAATTCACATTCTGTAAATTCTATTATACTTTTAAGTTGTGCAATTCAGTGGTTTTTAGTATCGTCACAAGATTGTATAAAGATCACCACTATTTGATTCCAGAACATTTTCATCACCCCCAGAAGAAACCATATGCCCATTAGCAGATACTCCTTATTTCCTCTTCCCTCAGGCCCTGGCAACCACTAATTTACTTCTTGCCTCTATAGATATGCCTATTCTGGGCATTTTACATAAATGGAATTATACAATATGTAGTCTCTTGTACCTGGCTTCTTTCACTTAGCATATGTTTTTAAGGTCTATCCATGTTATTCCATGGGTGATTTTCTTAATTAATCTGTTTTGACTTCAAGTACTTGAGTAATTCTTGAGGGAATAACCCTGGTTTGTCCTTGGACCTCTGTTTGGGAACCATTGACCTAGGCCATAATCTCTCCATTAGTTCTTAAATCCTTTACAACTGACCCAAATCCAGTTTATCTGGATTCTTATCTTTAATGTCTTTTCCAGCAATATCATAGGTTGCTAATTTTGAGTCAAAGAAGTGGGTTTTATTGCTAACAGTGTGGTTTATGGGGCGCCTGGGTGGCTCAGTGGGTTAAAGCCTCTGCCTTCGGCTCAGGTCATGATCTCAGGGTCCTGGGATCAAGCCCTGCATCGGGCTCCCTGCTCAACAGGGAGCCTGCTTCCTCCTCTCTCTGCCTGCCTCTCTGCCTACTTGTGATCTGATCTCTCTCTGTGTCAAATAAATAAATAAAATCTTTAAAAAAACAAAAAAACAACAGAACAGTGCGGTTTATGAACTAGTGTTGTTGAATGGGGTTTTTTTGTTTTTATCAGTTGGCCTCTCCATTTCATCCTGTGTTCAATGTGCTCATCTCTGTTTAGTAAATTATCAATATAATGTAAAATATTGTTGGTACTGTGGTCCATCATCACCAGTCTGTTCCCTTTAGGGCCATTTTCCAGGTGGTGATTTACTGTCTGTCTTGGTAGAGGCTGAAAAGAGTTTATTGAGGCTCTTTGCCTCTTCTCCATTGACCTTGAGACACATGGAAGAAATATTTTTTGTTAAATTTTTTAATCCTCAGCAGATATCTTTTCCAAGCCCGCCATCATGGTGCCTTAAAACATTTTTGGTGGGTTATTGACTTTGGGGATTTAATTTTATTTTTTCAATACTAATATCTTCCTCTTGGGATACTTCTCCCTTTTTAACATTGATAATTGTGCTGCATTTCTTGGGATTCCCTTCTTCCTATAGGATGTCTTTGCTCTGCCACTCCTCAGGAATATAACCTTTTTAAAAAATATATATTTATTTATTTGCCAGAGAGAGAGTGTGAGCACATGAGCAGGGGGGAGCAGCAGGCAGAAGGAGAAGCAGGCTCCCCTCTGAGCAGGGAGCCCAATGTGAGACTCGATCCCAGGACGCCAATCCCAGGACCCCAGGATCATGACCTGAGCTGAAAGCAGATGCTTAAACAAGTGAGCCACCCAGGCATCCCAGCCTCCCCCCCCTTTTTTAAGATTTTATTTAATTATTAGGGAAACCACAAGGGGAGGGGGAGGGGCAGAGGCAGAAGGAGAAGGAGACTCCTTGCTGAGCAGGGAGCTTGACTCAGAGCTTGATGCAGGGCTCGATTTCAGGACCCTGAGATCATGACCTGAGAGCCAAAGGCAGACCTTAACCGACTGAGGCACCCAGCTGCCCTGGAATAAGACCTTTGACAAGTTGCATCATCTCTCTGACCTGACTATCTTATCTGTAAAACGGGGGTGGGGGGGTTGGGGAGGTGGGGGGGTGTAGAGCTGATAACTATCTGTGATTCCTCGGAGTAGAATTGCTGGGATGTCAACTAGTTACATGTTTATGTTTATAAAGAACTACCTGACCTTTTCCCAAAATGGTTGTATAGGCCAAGTCCATGTAACATTCCTAAGGAAGTCCAGTCACTAGTCTTGTGGCCTAGCAATTGTTATGGTTTCCTGGGAGATATGTCATATAGTGCTCAGGCAGTGAGCATAGCTTTTGGCCAGAAGGTCCAGATCCAAGTTCCTCCACTCACTAGGTGTATGTCTGTAGGTATGTCACCTAACATCGTAATCTGTGTCTTTACACTAACCTTTCAGGATTATTGTAAAGCTAAAGATAATCAAGAAGCATGCTTTGCATAATTGCAAGTATATCCGTATGATACATGTCCAATAAGTATTAGCTGTTGCTATTGTTACTACCTCGTGATTGAATATCCAGTTTCCATCACCTACCTCCAACTTCTCTGCTTTGGAGAGCCCTAGCCTTCAAAAGATAGACCTTGAGGGCACCTGGGTGGCTCGGTCATTAAGCGTCTTGCCTTCGGCTTAGGTCATGATCCCAGGGTCCTGGGATCGAGCCCCACATTGGGCTCCCTGCTCGGCAGGAAGCCTACTTTCTTCCTCTCCCACTCCCCCTGCTTGTGTTCCCTCTCTCGCTGTATCTATCTCTATCAAATAAATAAATAAGATCTTAAAAAAAAAAAGATAGACCTTGAAATGAGGTACAAGTTAAAAAGAGGGTCCCACTTTTATCTACAGAGAGCTGCCTTGGTAGAATTAGGTCTTAAATATGTCGTATTTGAAAGCCTCTTTAATAAACTAACTTGTATCTGTTGCTTTTTTTTTTTAGTGTGTCCACCCTTGCATGCTAAGCAAAAACTTGTTTCCTGAGGGTCAAGTGTCCCTGGCACAGAACTCAGTAATACCAGGGATGGCTGTGTCCTCTCATGTTCCGAGCTTCACCAGGGTACCTGTTACTGCACTCTTGGGTTTTTATTGCCTTGTTTTTTCCTTTTTCTCTTCTTTTTTTCTTTTTATTGTGGTAAAAAGTGTAGCATAAAATCTACCATCTTGAGCACTTTCTTGTGGTGATTTTAAATTCCTTTTAAGTTTGCTTAGCTTCTCCTTTTGCTAAGCCATCGTAAGTACTGAATCAGCAGTGAGGTAGTCCAACTGAATTGTATTGTTTTGTTTTCTTCATCTTTCTTTCTTTCTTTCTTTCTTTCTTTCTTTCTTTCTTTCTTTCTTTCTTTCTTTCTTTCTTTCAAGTAGTAAGTGCTGCCAGAGTGACCAGTTCTTTCTGGACTTAGGCTTGTTTATGACGCTGGGCTTTGTTTATGATAAAGATCCAAAAAAATCCTTCTTTTCTTTCATCTTTTTCTCCTGGGATTCTCAGTGTTATGTTTGGGAGTATTAGACTAGGGAGGGGAGCTGGTAAACACAGAAGGGGAAACCTGCAGCTGAATTCTGCACTCTGCCACTCCAGGGTGGGCCAGGAAGTCTGAGCACAGATTGGGTAGCCAGAACACTGGAAGGAAGCCATGGCACCTAGGCAGGCGTCTGTGCCCTTTAGCACACACCAAGCCTCTTGTTAGGGGAGCAGACCAGTCACAAATGGTGCTGTTCCTAAGCCATCGTGCAAAGATGACTGTAGCCAGCTTCCTGGAAAGCCTTCTTGTCCTTTCCAGGCTCTTCTTAAATTATTTTCTGAAACCAGCACCCACATTATCGGATTATTGCCAACCTTAGGTTATGAAATGACAGATGTGCTCTGTGATACTAGACCTGAAAGTCTGAGATGTGATTTCTGCTTCCAAAGGGATGTTTCCTAAAAGTGGCCACCTTAGAAAGCTGCACCTTTATTTAATGGTGCTCAAAAACAGCTTCAGAACTTCTTTTTTTGGGAAGACGCCTTCAACTTCTGTGACACATTCTTTCTAATGGTGTCTGTCACAATAAAGTTTTCTCCTACATGGGCAGGGGGCGTTTTTTGTGTGTGGGGTTTTTGGTTTGTTTGGGTTTTTTTTGCAAGTGGCCAGAGGTTATTTGGTGCTGCGCCTGGGGGCTTAGATGATCATACAGAGGAAAAAAAATAAAAGATGTAGGTTTGAATGATCCAGGTTTTCGTGTTGAAAATCAAACCAGCTGAATGTTGATGCAGCCTGAAGATATGTGAGAGGAAGCACCACGCGGAGTTTGCCCCTGCATCCTTGCCGTCCAGTGATACCACTTTTATTTATGAGCACATTTGAGCAGAACTTTTGTGTGCTCACTTGAGAAATGCCATTCTGGGTCAGAACAGTGTGCCTAGGATCTAAAGGTATCTTGTGGGACATCATTGTTGTTGTCTGTTCTAGACATGGGACTTCTAAGGTGTTTCAGATTTTGCACATAACATGGAAATCCTTCAGAGTGGTAGGGTTTTGTTTTTTTTTTTTTTAAACATAACAAATTTTTTATATGCTAACCGTGGCTTGGTACGGGTCCACAAAGGCAGAGGCAAACACAAATAAAGCGCGTCCTGGTTGCCACTATCTCCCCAATATCTAGTACGTGAAGAACTAACACATGGCAGGGAATCAGTAAAAAAAATTTTTTTAAAGATTTATTTATTTGACACAGAGAGAGAGATCAGATCACAAGTCGGCAGAGAGGCAGGCAGAGAGAGGAGGAAGCAGGCTCCCTACCGAGCAGGAAGCCCGATGTGGGCCTCGATCCCAGGACGCTGAGATCATGACCTGAGCCGAAGACAGAGGCTTTAACCCACTGAGACACCCAGGCGCCCGGGAATCAGTAAATGTCGAATAGATCCATGCATTTAGACATCATAACACTTTAGTATGAGGCATGCGATGGAAAAGTAATGTGCTTGTTTCTCTCTGTTTTACAGTTGTCAAATTTAAAAGTTCTGAATCACTCCCCAATGTCTGATTCCTCTGTCAATTTTGACTACAAATCCCCGTCCCCGTTTGACCGCAGCACTGATCAGGAAGAGAAAATTGAAGATGTTGCCAGTCACTGTCTGCCTCAGAAGGACCTGTATGCTGCTGAAGAGGAAGCCGAGACCCTTTTTCCTAGGAAAATGACATCCCATAATGGAATGGAGGACAGTGGAGGGGGAGGCACTGGAGTAAAGAAGAAAAGGAAGAAAAAGGATCCAGGAGAGCAAGAGGGTACAGCAAAGGGAAGCAAGGACAGGGAGCCCAAGCCAAAGAGGAAGCGAGAACCTAGAGAGCCAAAGGAACCCCGGAAGGCCAAGGAGCCCAAGAGGGCCAAGGAGCCCAAGGAGCCTAAGCAGAAGGATGGAGCCAAGAAAGCGCGGAAGCCCCGGGAGGCCTCGGGCACCAAGGAGGCCAAAGAGAAGAGGAGCAGCGCCGACTCCACAGCCAGGACGAAGTCCAAGAAAGCCAGGTGCGTCTCTTCCCCCCGCCTCTCTGCACGCTTGGCTCTGCCCACACAGGATGGTTTGCCTTTGGCTTTACTCCAGCGCCTGGACGTAGCTTTACTACTTTCATCCAAAATGAACCACTTTCTTACCTCCTAATGAGAGACAGATAACCTCAGTCCTGGTCCTGCCATTTCTTACATTCCTTTTGGATTAGGAAGAATTAAAATATATTCTCACGCACAGGGTGTAAGGGAAGGGACGTCCGAGGTATGACACAGGGAGGGCAGTGGTTTGGGGGACAGCAGCAGTGCAGAGTGCTGGAGGGACAGCTCTCAGGATGGTGCCCGGTCCCCGGGAATCCGTGTGTGGGCAGTCTGGAGAGCCGTGGCTATGCGCAGATGGGAGAGGACTGCCCGGCTTCCCTTGGCCACCAGCTCTCTAGTGTGGGACCACTCCTGGTCCGTTTCTCTCGCTCAGCATCTGCCACGGCGCCTGGCGTGTGAGTAGTACTCAGGAAGGGATGTGTAAAGGAGACCAGGGAGACTACAGTGGAGAACTCCGAGGGCGCGGAGTGGGTGGCCTTTCAGGGTCCTGGCTAGAAATCCTGACAGCATCCACAGATACTCTTCACTCAGGAAACTGTGTACTTGTCATTGTGTACAAATGGAATGTTTTTCATTTTGTCTCTTTCTAAATTCTTTGTGCAGGACATTATATTTAAACTTTCTGAGGAAATGCAAAGCAAAAAATATGTAACATCTAGATAGTTAAAAGAAACTGAAGGAATTTAAGTTTCTCAGATCCCAGTGCAGAGGCAGAATGTAGAGCAGGAGGACCCATAAAAACACGGAGATTGATGTGAATGCTGACATAAAGTAATGAGACCGTCAGACCTGTATGGGGTCAGGCATGGAGGAAGTAAGTTTTAAAGAGAAGAAAGCATTTTGGATGGTTTATGCGATGACTCAGAATTACTGTATAGTTCTGATCATTTTCAAAAGGGTTTGGTTGGGACCAGATGGATAATTTCATAATCCAAGTTAAAACTGCCTTATAATATTCACTCCCTTCTCCGTGGTAGGGGATTTCACCTTTTGTCTATCATGGAGGCTTGTGGTGTGGGATGATCCTAGGAATGTAGTTTATAGACAGTGGGCCTAAAGTACCTTATAGAAGGTCAGGAGAGGTGGGTAAAAATCAGGATTCTCACTAAGAAGAAACTCAGGGGCTCTGTTTGTTAGTGAAGCTAGTGAGCGTACTCTGATCTCTGGTGTGCGTGATGTAGCAGAGTTGAGTCTCTGTGTTCTGCTGTAACTCTCATCCCTGAGTTACTTTGGAGAAGCTGAAGTGGTTCTTCAGGGTAGTAACACATGTGAAGGAGAACCAGATGTGAGCAAGTGGGGTGACTTTCAGAAAACAAAGAGGAATCCCCGAGGATAGTGTTTTAGAATTAGGGTCATTGGAGGAGAGTTTTCACAGCTCTACTAAGGATTTTGGTTGGTTTGTAGAAGGTATGAGAAAGCCAGAGGTATCTGAGCTCACTAGCACTGGTCTCTGGTGCTTACCTGCTTAAAGCATTTCACATTACTTTGTGTGAGCAGTGAAACGGGGGATGAGTGTACAGACATTGCCGTTAAGTTCCATTTGGCGGCCACGAGGAGGCATGTCACAGAACAACTTTAGGTGACCCGTATATGTGTGGCAATACTAGTATCACTGTGATCTAAGTAAGCTGTATACAATATCAGTGAGCTGGAGAAGTGCTTGGTAGTGTTTTCAGGGGCTGCTAACTTCTGGCAGCAGAAGACACCCTGTGAGAAGATGCTGGCAGAGCTGATTATCTCTTCAGCAATGTGGGCAAGTTACATGAGGCTTTCTCTTGATTTTGGGGCTATGTAAAATTGACTTGCAACATGATAGAATTCTA
Source organism: Ailurus styani (assembly GCA_002007465.1). NCBI lineage: Eukaryota > Metazoa > Chordata > Mammalia > Carnivora > Ailuridae > Ailurus > Ailurus styani. Next base: position 224,316 of record LNAC01000740.1, read on the forward strand.
TGTAGCTTGGTAGGATTTTGCACTGGTGAGCCTTTCATTTCTTGTCCATTATATATTGAGTAAATTGCTTTCGTTCCTTTAATTAAAGATCCCACTAGTCAACAGAAACAGTGTTAGTTATGAAAGGACATTAATTGAAGAAAAGTGTTGGCAGTTGAGTCTCAGTTTTTTATGTTTCTCTTTTACTGTCTTGCAGGTGGGCTCAAGTACATGTTTTGATTTGAGTAGTTATTGATTGGTATATTGGAGCACTTGGATTATTGTGGGAGCTCCATGATTGATTTAAGGCTTCCAGTCTTTTCCACCTTCAGTTCATCTTGCCTGCTTCCATTGGTGAATCTTTCAGAAGCACTGTTTCTATCTTATTTCTGTTTGTAGTTGGAAAAGGGTGGTGAATCAAATGCCTTCATCCTCTCTTCCTTCCAAATCAGTTTGGAAATAATCAACAAAGATGGAGTTGCAATGATCAGCTTTATTATTATAAACCGGATTGAAGAACCTCCACCAGCCTGTGGCTGGAATTGGGCTGCTTGTTACTCCCTCAGTTGAGTTTATCCCCCAGAACTGCAGGCATTACAGCCTGGAGCACATGTTGGGCCTTGTCTGCTCTGTTCCTTTTCCCAGTCTCTCCAGTTCGGTAGGTCTGTGATCAGAGATGTGTGAGGAGTTTGAGGAAGGGCTGAAAATCTGTCACCACTATTATCTCCTCCTTAGGAGTAAAACAGGGGGACTGGGAAATGAGATCTCCTCTAACAGTTTATGCCTGCTGTGCAACTTCTGATTGTTTCTGCTGCTTCCAAGACAAAATCCAGACTCCTTTCTCTGTTACTTAAACTCTTTGGGGTGTGACCCTTGCCCCACTTCTAGTCTCTGACAGGCGACCTCACCAGCTAGACTGACGTCACTGGCCCTTAAAGACACTTGACTTGTTTCTCCTGGACTGCTCCTGCTGTTCCTCCCAACATCATGCCCTTGTCCTCCTCCTAGGATCCCAAGTCCTTTCCATTTCCAGATCTGGGTGCAAGTCCCAGTTCTCCATAGAGCTTCCCCAAACCAGTATGCTGGCGTGTCCCCTCTTCCATAGCACTTGGAGTCTTGCTCTGCATTGTGAATCAGAGACTTTGTCCCTGGGAAGACTGAGGAGAGCTAGTCTGACCTGTCGTACTGCGGCCAGGGAAAGGGAGACCCAGGGAGAAGCGACCTGTGGACAGGGGTATGTCATAAACTCAGACCTCCTGATCCCCCATCTTGGACATTTCTCCTCTGCAGAAGGTGCCTTTCAGTCATAAACTGTCATTGTCAAATGTGTACAACTTGTCTCATCAACAGCAGTTAAGTGCCTGAGGTCGGGACCACTCTTCTGTGCTCTTGGGGGTCAGTCACCAGAGAGGTTTGCCAGGATGTTCGACACATTAAGAGTGTTTATATATTTATATATTATAATATATAATTTGTATACTTTGCATATTTATATGTTATATATAGTTTATGTATTTATACACTATATATCTTACGTATATATTTGTTTCCCTAGAACAAATGGATAGAGCTCTTCTCCCTGAAAATAAGACCCATGTAAGATATAATAACTCCCATTTTTTTCATTGTTAAATAATAGTAGGTGGTGTCTCAATTTTAACTAAAATGAACATCTTAAAAATAACTTGTCTAAGGCACAAAACTAATGGGCAACACTGTTGGGATATGACCCCGGGCTCCCACATTTTTCTTCCGCAGCTTCGCACCTGTTTATGCCTCACTAGGGAGTGTCAGGAGGAAAGGGGTGGGGAGATTCCAGTGTCAGAGAAATTGTTTTTTTATTCGTAGGAAGCGGCCCTTCTGTAGAATTTCAGTTTGCGCACTTCACAGCGTCCTCGCCTCCTCTAAAGACTGTAAGGGGCTCCAGCTTTTTCCTGTGCTGCTTCTCTTGCACTTGAGGCAGCAAGCAGATAAGTGAACGTGTGTCCTCTTCTAAACCGGTGACAGAGCCTGACAGATTTTCCTTTTCAAGGGTGATATCAATAGTGGTGAATATTCAGTTACTGCATAGGGGATAAAAGTCCAAAATGCCCAAGTAAGAGAAGTGAGAAGCCTTTTTTTAAAACTGCCATCTCTTCCTTTCCCTTCAAATTATGTTGGAGTATGAGCTTAATTCACCTCTTTATTGTATAAAAGAGCAAAAAAAGCTCTTCCAGGAAGCCAAGTTAGGCTGTCATTTCCCTGAGTCTGGTATGTAAATTTCACTTAGTATAAATTAATTGCTTTTACAGTTTTTTAATTACAGTATCTTTTCCCAGAGAGGAAGGGGCCACTGGTGTAAGAAGATGTACAGACAAAGACACACATGTACATGTACATCCAAACACACAGACCTGTCCAGACGTAGATACACAAGGCCTATATGGCTGCAGCAAGGGCATCAGAAATGTAGGCAGGTGACAAGTCCAATCCTGGGGGGCCATATAATGTTGATAGGGCTTGGGGAAAATGCTTTTTTTTTTTTTTAAAGATTTTATTTATTTATTTGACACAGAGAGAGAGATTACAAGTAGGCAGAGAGGCAGGCAGAGAGACAAGGAGAGGAGGAAGCAGGCTCCCTGCTGAGCAGAGAGCCCAATGCGGGCCTCGATCCCAGGACGCTGAGATCATGACCTGAGCTGAAAGCAGAGGCTTTAACCCACTGAGCCACCCAGGCACCCAAAAATGCTTTAGTATTAGGAAAGCACCTTGGCACTTACTTAGGGAGGCCAAAGAAATTTCTCACTAAGGAACCTTACAAGATGTAATGGATTCTGTCCTCAGCAACAGTTTTGGGATCAGATGCTTCTGTGTGCCTGTGAATTTCATATTTCTCTTTCTTGAAATAGCCTTTAGTAAAAGTTAGCTTCATGGCATTAAAGCATGGTTTGATGAGCAGGAAAGACAACCCATTCCAATGTCATTCCAGTGCCATATGGTGTTCTTACTCTGCATCTAGGGAGGAGTGCCTGAGGACTAGATTGATGGTCCTTTAGGATGCACTCTCTTAAATCAGGAGCTGAGCGTTTTGATGAAGCTGGAGGTGGTTTTTTGTAAGCCAGGGTCTTGACTGTTGGTGTTCATTTTGTTGGAGGCAGAATGTAAGCTTTGGAATTTCCACTCATGTTAGAATGGTTTATAGTTTCTCTCTCAAAAGTCAAGAAACTGATCACTGGGGGCACCTGGGTGGCTCAGTCGGTTAAGCATCTGCCTTTGGCTCAGGTCATGATCCTAGGGTCCTAGGATTGAGCCCCGCATCAGGTTCCCTGCTCTGCACGGAGTCTGCCTCTTTCCCAGCTCATGCTCTCTCTTGCTCGCTCTCAAATAAATAAATAAAATCTTAAAGAAAGAGAGAGGGAGGGAGGGAGGAAAGGTAAAGGTAGGGGTAAGGGAAGAGGAAGGGAAAGGAAAGGAAAGGAAAAAGAGAAGAAAAGAAAGAAACTGAACAGTGAACTGTAGCCTAAGTGGAGGAACATCTGCTTGGATCTCTGAAGCTCAGACTCAGATCCCAGAAGCTGTGCCTAAGGAATCACCTGGACAGCTTGTTACAAAGTAGATTCCAGACTACTTCCCCAGAGAGGGTGTTTTTATTAGGTCTGAGGTAGACCCAGGAACCTACAGGTTCAAAAGCTTGCCAGATAATTAAAGTGTACTTGATTCTTAGACCATCCTTTGAGAAACAGATAAAAGATCACTGGGAAAATGGAGCATATTTACATTTTTATATTTAACATCTGCTAGGAATGGAAAACCAAAAAGAGGAAAAGAGATGAACGGTGTGATGAGCCCTGTGAAGTAATAAGAAATGTATGTGTTGGTTTCTGCCCTGGTTCCTGCCACAAAGCTCCTGAAACCTTTGTACATTCCTGAGTGGTAGAAATACCAGTCTCATCTCTTATTCTAGTATTCGGTCTTTGACCCATCCTTGACCGAAGACTCCTAAAACCATTGCAATCTTCTCAGTGATAAGAACACTGGGAGCACTCCTTGTTCTAATATTTGTCTGTGACCCTGTTCCTGACACAGCACATCTAAACACTTGCAAACTCCTAGGTGATAAGACTACTGGAAGCATCTTTTGTTCTAGTGAGGTGACTCTGGGTGGACTCCTGGACGGAGACTCGTCACGAGAAAGACCAAGCACGATTAGAAGCTTGGCGTTTTCAGCCCCACCCCTCAATATCCAGAGAGGGGAGAGGGGCTAGAAGTGGGGTTAATAATTGATCATGTCTACCTGAGGAAGCCTCCATAAAATCCCAATAGTAGCAGGTTTGTGGACCCTTCAGGTGGGTAAATACATCCATGTGCCTGGAGGGTGGGGCACAACTCAACTCTACAGGGACAGATGCTCCTGGACTTCACCCTGTGGATCTCCTTATCTGGCTGTTCATCTGTATCTTTTGTCGTATCCTTTAACAAACTGGCAAATGTAAGTAAGTTTCCCTGAGTTCTGTGAGCTGCTCTAGCAAATTAATGGAACCTGGGGCCGCGGTCTGGGCAGTGGTGGAGGGGGGCTTACTGGAGCCTCTGGTGTATGGCAGTTGGTCAGAAGCACAGGTGAGTCTGGGCTTCTGACTGGCGCCTGAAGTGGGAGGGCAGGTGGGGGCAGGGTTGTGGCCATGGGCCCGCAGCCTGTGGAATCTGATGCCATCTCCAGGTAGATAGTGTCAGAATTGAGTTGAATTCTTGGACACCCTATGCCTGAGAATTGCTTGTTGGATGAGGGTTTTGGGGGGTGTTTTATTGTTGTTGTTTTTTTCCAAACAAACCCCAGGTTTGGGGCCTCAGCTTTTACCCCCATTTGTTTTGACTTGTCAACCCAGAACGGAATACTTTTCTCCCAAATCCAGTAAGTTTAGTAATATCCTGAAAGAAAGGTTTTACCTTTTCTGGTTTCCTTCTTGGAGGGTTGCTTCTAGGAAGTTAAGGCCCAGACCTTCTGGTTACATAACCCACAGGGCTGTGAGTCGACCGCCACTGTGATGCAGGAGGGCAGTAAAATTCAGTCAGCCCAGCTCCGTGTCACTACTTGAAGATCAGTCATCCATCTTTGTTGAGACTGCAGATCTTTGCTGAGCCTCAGCCCAGCTCCGCACGTGGAGTACAGAGTTCAAGAGTGTGTGTTGATGGCGTTCTTTCTGTTAGGGGACTTGTTTTTATATTCTGACCAATTAGAAGGAAGAAGACAAATGTGAAGACATAGGAGTTCTGAGTAGAGAGACCTGTGTTTGGAGCCCACTGGGTTTTATGTGAAGTAGGGAGGAAATGTGAATGACAATGGCAGAGACCCACCTCTGTAGTTTTGGATTAAGTCTCCATTCCTGTTTTTCTACAGGAGTGCTTATGACTCTGTAACCCCCAGGGCTTTTAAAGTTAGGCTTGGGTACATAGTGGGCTTTTACTGAATCTGAAAAGAAATACTTAATAATAATGCTTGATGAATACCTGCTTCTTTCTTTACTCAGTGTACTTGTAGTGCCTCCTGTGAGCCCTGCTTTATCTATGAGGACTTTTGGTGGGAGTGGGATAGTGGAGGAAGGAAGGTGTCATAGAAGTGTCATCTGTACTCCTCCCTATCTCAGAGGAGCTTTACGACTTGGAGAAACAGCCCTGCGAGTGTTCCAAAATAAGGCAAAAATATAAACAAGCGAAAGAACCCAGTATGACCATATACAGAATAACCGAAGGGATTTGGCAGATTAAGAGTGTTTCAGTTGCCAGAGAGTCAGTCCCTTGGAAGTGGTGAGTACGGAGCCAGGTATTAAAGGAATTAATAGATAAGAAAGGACTTGAAGCAAAAAGACCTAAAGACATTTAAATAAAAATTGAGGGGGCTGGGGGGGCTTCCAGTTTTGTTTTGTTTTTTTCCTGCATTTACTTTTATCTGCATTTATGCTGAAATTATTCCCAGGCCATAAGGTTTTGTTTCTTCTGGGATATCTTTTTCTTCTGTGCAACCTCTTCTCCTGGCTTAGGAACAGCCTGCTCTTTTTCAGGAAGGATCATCTCGGTGTCCAGGGAGAGCTGGCATATGAGTTAATCTGGCCGTGAACCGTGTAAATTCTGCGCGGCATCTTGGGGCTTTGTTCACCTGGGTGTGCTCAACGGCCAGAGGATCTGCATCCAAACCCTTAAGTCAGCAGTAGTCTCAACGTTTTTAAGCCTTTTCGGTAAAGCCTGAGCACTCTTTGTGGGCCCCGGACCCCACGTGCAGCCCCATGCTGTAGCCGGAGCGGCACACCCCGCCCTGTATAGCGCAGCCTTCAGATACTTGGGTCTTTTCAGGTCTGCGGACCCTAGATGGCCTGGGCAGTTTCACGTGCGTTCTTAGAGTGTGTCCTTAGAGAACACAAAGATTTGAACCTCTTGATTTGCATGATTTTGTAGGGTTTTCTGGGTCAGGTGAGTAGCAAAGCATTTTCAGAGAGCACTGCAGGCTGCTCACGGGAAGAGGAAGAATGATGGCTCCTGGGAGAATCCACAGCGGGTTGGGGGTGGGGGGTGCTACCAGTTTTAAGATGGCCACTGAGCATACTTTTATTTTCACTTCGTAACCAAATAATAATGAAATGACGGGAAGGACAGAGGGTAATACATCGTTAAAGATGAGAGCTGTGACTTTCTGGGCACGGGAAGCCACTGTATCATACTGGTGAATAGATGCTGTGGGGGTTTCCCGACCTGCAGGAGCTCTTTGTAGCAGAGAGACAGAGGCTGCTTCCTCACAGTGGACCTGGCAGCCCTGGAGAAGGGATGGGAGGCAGGCCAGAAGTGGAGGTGATTGGTGCAGGGACTGCCTGTAGAGTGAGTGGTCCTATGGCTTGTCAGCTCCAGGCTGAAATCAGGAAGTTACTCTAAAGGCATTGAGCAGTTTGCCCTGGGGGATATTCTGGGGGTCCCACGTGGAGCCTCCCATCAACAGAAAGGGGACTTAGGGCTAGTTGTTCTGCCTTTCCCTGCCAATACCCTAAAAGGGGCAAGGGGGGCAGCTACCTTCGGGTACAAAGTACTGAGCCAGGCTTCTCATTCAGGGGTGAGACTTGGTCTCACCAGCCATCTGTACTATCAGCCTCATTCATTTTACTTTATTTTTTATTAATTTTTAAAGGTTTCATTTATTTGACAGAGAGGGAGAGAACACAAGCAGGGGGAGCAGCAGGCAGAGGGAGAGGGAGAAGCAGTCTCCGCTCTGCGGGAAGCCTGATGTAGGGCTCGATCCCGGGACCGATCCCAAAGGCAGATGCTTAACGGACTGAATCACCCAGGGGCTCCTCAACCTCATTCATTTTTAACAAGAGCAATCCACCAAAGATCATGAGACCGTAGAGGAAAATTTTAAGCAGCAAAGAAGAGGAAAAAGTAGTGAGCAGAACAATTGTCCTCCAAAGAAAGAAGTCCCGGAAAAAACACCTGTAAAGATTTTAAGTTTGTGTCCTCAGATTCAAGATGGTATTTTGTCTGCAAAACAAGGATGAGTTATGAAACAGGAGCAGTCAGAAAACAAGAAAGAATTAATGAAAATTTAAAACATATTGCCCAAACGAAAAGAATTCAACAAAAATAATTGAGTAGAGGAAAGAGTAGGGGAGATATGTAAGATCTGAATTAATCAGCTTTCCTATCAGGATGTCACTAGCGGTTGCTTGATGTTGATAAGTGAAAAACTAGAGGCATGCACACAGTGGAGTTAGGGCGCTCTCATTCAGAGGCAGTTCTTTCTGGAAAGTAGGATTTGGTGCAAGTAGGGATGGCTTGTCGTTTGAAATCCTTCTACATTTCTTGAATTTTTATTTGCTCTAACTTTTTTTTAATGTTCAGTTAGCATATTATATATCATACATATTATGATATGTATCATAAGTTTTTGATGTGTTCAAATTCATTAGTTGCATATAACACTTTATAACTTTTAATAAGTTTGCTTATTAAAACTGTACTTTTTCATCTTATAAGTATGTAGTGTTTTTGTTTCAGTTTTTACTAGGATAATATCACAAACTATTGTAATCTTTGTTTTTGATGGTGCTAACGATACAGTTAAAGGGACAGAGGACAGGGTAGATTTGCTTCTCATTTTGTCTACAGCTGACTATATCTATACCAAAACAATTAGTTCTGTGTGTATTTTTCTTTTTCATTTAACCAGTATTTTTGTGAACTCAGCCCAGCTCAGTTCTCGGTGTGTAGACTGAACCAACATGGGCATTAAGGGTGCAGAGAGGGGCTTTTTGGGGGTAATATTTTCAGTATTGTTCCTCTGGGAGGAGGATCAGGGCCTATGGCAAGGCCTGGACTGGAAGCTTCTCTGAAGGGTTGTTCTGGAGCAGAGGTAGTTCGTGGACTATACTCCCTAGCCACGTCTGTGAAGGCGGTAACTGGCATCATGTGCTGTTTTCAGTTCTGAATTGGGAGTTACAGCAACTCCCTGTGGCAGTGACTGATTTTTCCTGCTAATTTGATGGGTATTCTATAAGTTTTAGTTTAAAAATGGGATGATGAGTTATTTTGAAATAATGGGGTTTGATAAATAAATATTTTTATTACCTGGAATCTCTGGGGGCAGTCATAAATAACTCCTAGTGGAACAGCGTTGTGACACATACCCAGATCTTTCTCCTCATACTCAGATGCGTGTGGTGCTCAGTTTCTACCCCTCAGTTCTACAAAAAAAACCTGGAGGGTGGGAATTGGAGATGAGGCTGGGAGGAAAGTTTGAGAAATTCTTGTCTATCTAGTGCATTCATGTAATTTTCTGTAAGTAGCTACGGTAATGTAATTTCCTATTAAGAAGGTTCCCAAATTACTTATTTTCCTAATACAAACTGCACAAACTAAAGAAGTAGAAAATCTTCTCTGATGAAGCTGTGTAGAAGACAACTGGAGAGCTTTGGGGTGAGGCCTGCTAACCAACTGTGGTTAGTTAATGGGATAGTTGTCCTGCGTGTGTGGTAGATACATGTTTTATTGTAAAATCAAGTTTGACTTCTGTTGCTAAAAATAAGTGCTTTGAGCTTCAGAAATCTTGTCTGCCATTTTTCTTTCTGCCCTTGCAAGTTAGTTTGTTCTAACTCTGAAAGCTAGAAAAGAGGATTATAAAAATGAAATTGCTTTGATCCAACCCAAAGTGCCATTAAGTGGTGAGAGTATTAGCTCTTTGTGTGATACAGAACTCCCTTGGTTACAAGCGACATAAACCCAACTTGAATTAAGTTAAAAAAAAAAAAAAAGTAACACAGGGTTCACTGACTTCAAGAATCAGAACCGGAAGTGTAGTTGAGGATTCTGCCAGTGTTCTTTGCCTCCTAACCTCCCCTGCATCTTTCTGGGTGTCAGCTCCATCCTTGGCCACTGCTTTTCTTCTGGAGGTTGAACTGTGGTGGCCTGCAACTATGGGCTTACAGCTTAACAATCTTATAATGCAGGAGGAAAGAGATTCGTTTTCCTACCTTATCCTGCCAAAAAATATATATGTGTGTGTGTGTGTGTGTGTGTGTGTGTGTGTATTTTTTTTTTTTTTAAGGAAGGACTCCCAAGTTGGCCCTGGCTGGGTCATGTGTCTATCCGTGGATCAGTCACTGTGGTAAAAGGAATAGGATACCATAGCCCAGCCTGACCTTCTGCCCACTCTTGTAGTCTGGAAGGTCCATAGAGGTTATCAGCAAAACAATGCTGAACAAACACAGTATCCACTTCATCATGGAATAGGTATATATGAAAATAAATATTTATGTTTTTTTCTTGAACCATTTGAGAATAAGGTGCATATATCATGACTTTTTATCCCAAAGTACTCCCATGAATCTTACTTAAAAGTAGTAGGGCCATTTTCTTATAACCACTGTCTAGTTACGGCTTTTGTTCACTTGCAAACTAACAAGCAATCTGTGGGGAAACACCTCAAGATCATGCAAAAATCCTGCTCATCTTCACATTGTTCTCCCTAAATTTAGCATTCCTTGGTGGTTCTGGACTGCACTTATCTTTCCTGTAGTGGTTACAAAATGATTTTCCAACTCCACATTTCCTCTGCAGTTACCATTTGGGCTCTATGGTAAGCAAGAGCTCTCCCTTCTCCCCTATTCATTCATTATCTATCTATCTATCTATCTATCCGTTATCTATCTATTTATCTATCTATCCGTTATTGGTATGGGTTCCTATTGTTCTCAGCTTCTATAATTCATTATAGTCCTTAGTTACTTTGGTGCTCAGATGGTCCCAGTTTTGACCCACAAGAGCTCTTCAGGTTGACTCCTATGTCTTTTCACCATGCTGCCTTCATTTTTTTGAGCACTCCTTTACTTTCTGACATAGCAAGAATGTTGAGGCTCATCTCCTGTCTTCCCCACCTCAGCCTTGGGATTGGCTATTTCTGGAAGGAACTTTGGTATTAGAAACCAAGATGTGAGTGCTGGGTATGCACATTACTGCTGGGGCGTCTTCACTTTTTGGCTCTTTCAGTTGTCAGAGCAAGGGGAAACACACACACACACGTGCACATACACATATATGGATGTGTGCACACATGTACACACACCTCTGTGCACACGTGCATAATATATATCCATTATACACGTGTGCATATTTATATGCGTGTGTCCACATGTATGCTTATTTTAGAAATCCTGAGTCCATGCTGATGCCTCCAGTTTATTTTTTATTTATTTTTTTTTTAAAGATTTTATTTATTTATTTGACACAGAGAGAGAGATCAGATGACAAGTAGGCAGAGAGGCAGGCAGAGAGAGAGGAGGAAGCAGGCTCCCCGCTGAGCAGGGAGCCCGATGCGGGGCTTGATCCCAGGACCCTGAGATCATGACCTGAGCCGAAGGCAGAGGCTTTAACCCACTGAGCCACCCATGCACCCTGATGCCTCCAGTTTAGATCCCCTGTTCTCTTCCTTGCCTCACAGCATTTCATAGTCACCCCTTCCCTCTTCCTCAGTGAGAACTGCGGCTCCTCGCATCAACACATTTACTCATTTGCTTAATCCTGTATCACATCTAAAATGGTTTCAAAATTGCTTCACCCACATGCCTACCAAAAAGGTCAGGATTTTTTCACTGTTCCAAAAGCTGAAAGTATGTGGTCAAATACAGTTGACCCTTGAACCACACGGGTTTGACCTGCAGTGGGTCCACTTACATGCAGATTTTCCCCAATTATTACAGCGCAGTACTATAAATGGATTTTCTCTTCCTTAAAATTCTGTTAGTAACATTTTCTCTAGCTCATTTAGTTGTTAGAATACAGTACAAACTACATATAACCTACAAAATATGTGTTAATTGACTATGTTATCAGTAAGGCTTTTGGTCAGTAGTGGGCTACTAGTAGTTAAGTTTTTCAGGCGTCAAACGTTACACAAGGATTTTTGATTATACAGGGAGTCAGTGCCCCTAACCCCTGTATTGCTCAAGGGTCAACTCTACTGTGTTCATAAATTAATGAGATTCCCCCCTCTATTCCATGTGGGAGAAGGGGGGGGGACACACTTGAATTGATTTGTTTAAGCTTGTTTTCACCTTTAATTTTTAATTTTTTATTATGTAGAACTTCAACATGCTTCCAAAAGTCAAATCTTTATAAAAGATACTTTCAGAGAAGTCAAAGAGAAGTCATTCGTTTCCTTTATCCTTTCCAACCCATTTTTTCCACCTATCCCTTATGAATAATCATTGTTTTTTGGTACATCCCTCCTGTAATTCTTTTTATTTTATTATTTTTTTTAAGATTTTATTTATTTATTTGCCAGGGAGAGAGAGAGAGAGAGAACACAAGCAGGGGGAGTGGCAGGCAGAGGGAGAAACAGACTCCCTGCTGAGCACGGACCCTATTGCAGAACTCGGTCCTAGGACCTTGGGATCATGACCTGAGCTAAAGGCAGACGCTTAACCAACCGAGCCACCCAGGCATCCCTATTTATTTTATTTTATTATTTTATTTTATGTGAGGGAGAGAATCTTTTTTTTTTTTTTAAAGATTTATTTATTTGAGAGAAGGAGCAAACATGGCAGGGGAGGGGCAGAGGGAGAGAATACTTAAGCTGAGTGTGGAGACTGGCATGGGGCTCCATCCCAGGACCCTGAGATCATGACCTGATCCAGAATGAAGGGTCAGCTGCTTAACCAACTGAGCCACCCAGGCGCCCTGGGAGAGAGAGAATCTTAGGCTCCACATCTAGCATGGAGCCCCACGTGGGCTCGATCTCCCAACTCTGAGATCATGACCTGAGCTGAAATCAAGTTGGACACTTAACTGACTGAGCCACCCAGGTCCCCCTCTTTTTAAAATAGATATATTTTCTTATTTTCCCTTTTTTCTTCCACAAAAGGTATCCTAATATACCATTTTGCACTTAGTTTTTCACACTTAGCAGTGTATCTTAGAAATATTCCACATCTGGGCACCCGGGTGGCTCAGTAGGTTAAAGCCTCTGCCTTCGGCTCAGGTCATGATCTCAGGGTCCTGGGATCGAGTCCCGCATCAGGCTCCCTGCTCAGCGGGGAGCCTGCTTCCTCCTCTCTCTCTCTCTGCCTGCGTCTCTGCCTCCTTGTAATCTCTCTCTGTCAAATAAATAAAATCTTAAAAAAAAAAAGAAATATTGCACATCAGTGTGTAGGATTCTTAATTGTTTTTACAGCTGCGTAGTACTCTACTGTAGGTATCTGAATTTGTTCACTTACGTTTCTTTATGTAGGTAGTTTCTGTTAATTTGCAATTACTAAATAATGCTGCAGTGAGTAACCTCACTCGTATATATTTTCATAATGTTGGAGGTGTATCTTTAAAGTATATTCCTATAAATGGAATTGCTAGATCAAAGGGTATATACTTATGTAGTTTTGTTACATATTATTCGACCACTATTTTTGAAGAACCTGGGGTTTCAGAGAGCAAACAAGCTTCCATGAACCGAATCCATCATAGGTAGAGCAGTTTGGAGGTTAAATGTCTTCATTTGATGAAACTCTCAAGGATAAAGTTTTCAAAAGTTATTCCAAAGAGGGAGAAAACACATTTCATCTAATCTTCCTGGAGAATCAATTTGGTGATATTTTCTTCTGTCCTATTTGAAAATCCCATTTATAAGCTTACAAAGAATCTTTTCTTCCCGATACTTGTCTTTATCAGAAGAGCTGCAAGAAGAATTTTTGGACCTCAAAATTGATTCTGTTGTTTACAGAAATCACTTAGAAGATTTCCCAGCTAGAGTATCTTCTTACTTACCCACAAGTAAGCAAACAGTTTCCACCAGTTGTTTTCCTGTTTTACCCACATACATTTGAGAAGATGTTCCCTCTGCTCCACGGTGGCCCCAGCTTCTGACTAGGAAAATCTAGTAGTGACCCAGGCTTGACTTTGAAAGTGCCTCAGGAACTCTTCTTTATACTCATTACTTAATGTGATTCTGAAAAATGGAAGGCAAGTATAAAATATATACAAGTCTCCTAGTAAAGATTCATATTTTGAAGAGGTTCTGTTCCTTAATTATGGCTTGAGTGTGGTTTAGTTTTGAGTTTGAGTCGAGTGGTTCTGAGTATATATACAATTATATACATGTAATGAGTAAACATATAGACAAGGTTTTCTAATATAATGAAGTTATATTTAGTAGACAGATAAATTGATTTCAGTTGTTGGGAGAAAGGATTTTAGATTTTACAGAAGATTAAACGGGGCCCTGAACATGTGATTATATTATGGTGACTCTTAGCATATTAATCAGCTATCATTAAATTTGTGTCCAAAAATTAAGCACAGACCTTCTTTTGTTAAGAGATCCATCTAAAAATACTGTCAACAACTATGGATTTGTGGATTTATTTTTCTGTATTTGGGTCATTGGGATATTTTGTTGGTAATTCTTTTGGTCATTATTTTGAGATTCAAATAACATTACAGGAGATTTGAAGTTTTTACATTCATTAAAAGGAAGACTGGGGTTTCAGAGAAAGACAGAAAACACAATATGGTGTTAAAAGCCACAGGCTGTGCGTCAGGTGAGCTGAGTGTGGGCCTCTGCTGCTGACTTTGGGACCTTTGCTGCTTTTAAACCTGTTTCTTCATCTGGAATGTGAGGTTCATTTACCTGTCCTGACTCCCTCGTGAGACTGTGGTTGTTAATGAAATGAGATGCGGAACATGCAAGTGGTTCATAGAGTATAAATTGCTACACGATTTTCTTGGTGAGGAGCTATATAACATGACATGAATATTCCTGCGAAAATTTAGAATCTTTAGTTTCACCTGTGTCTCCTGTTCTGAACTGATAAGTAGAACCTTTGTTTTTTCCTCTGTGTTTGAGTATACAAGTCCCGTATTAAAATGTATAATCCTGCAAAATGGCAGGACCCCTTGAATTTCATTTCCTCAGGTTGGACAAAATAATTTTCATGAAGACCTTTCCTGGTAGGTAAGCAAGCCAGTCTTCAGCCCAGAGACTCGAGGATGTGCTGTTTGTGCTGACCTGATTGAGGGCCCATGAGTAGTGCAGGGTGTTCAAGAGAGAGGCAGGCTGATTTCAGCAGTCAGCACCGGTTGGTATTCCTGACAGAGGTTCATCGTGCTGGATCTCCTGTCTCTAAACAAAGCCATCTGTTTCCTTCTCTGCCCCCACACCTTCCGATAGCTCACCTGATAGAAAATGATAGTGATTTTGGTGCTTTCCTCATCTTCCATGTTCTGTCCCTTGCTCACACTTACTGGTTGTATTTCTGCTGGATCTTTTAAATGATTTTTACCTTTGAGTTTTTATTGATTATATTTAGCGGGTCTCCCATTTCCTTTTGTCTGGGCTTGCCATCTGGCCTTTGTCACACAGAATGAAGTCAAAACTCTCTGGCTTGGTATGTACCAGTTTCTTTGCAGCTGTGTTACTTAGTGCTACTGTTCACTTGCCTTGTCATCCAGCCACACAGACTGTCCTTTAATAGATGTGCGCTCCACACTCTTCCATTCCCCAGGAATGCTAGGGTGGTTAAGAGCGTGCCTGGGTTCACATCCTTTCTTCACCACTTATTAGCCATATTACCCTGGAAATCTGAGCCTCACTGTGTTTCCTGATAAAATGAGGATAGTAGTACCATCTGCCTTATAAGATTGATGTGAAGACTAAATGAGGCAATCCATGTGAGAGACTTAGAGAGCTGTGCCTGTATGTAGTAAGTGCTATATAACTAGATGCTGCAATTGTTATTACTACTGCTGTCACAGTTACTATTCCATGTACATCCCTGCTCAGTTGATTTTCCCATATCTCCCCAATGATGAGTGATCTTGATCTAGTCAGTAAGCATTTATTGGCTACTTACTAATGTATAAGGTATTAAACTCAGTGTGAGGAATACAAACCTTAATCAAATGTATACTGTCCTCTAGGAACTTAGAGTCTAGTAGGAGAGATCAGAGATGTATAAAATATTTATCTACTTAAAATGTTTGTGGAGCAACTACACAGGATCCAGGTACTGTGTGGTTCTGAGACTGATGTCATAGTTAAGGACTAACGTTGGTGAAAGATCAGAGTTTGAGTCCCTTAAGCAAAGCATAGCCAAGGTGCTTTGGGAATATGGAAAAGAGATTTTATCAGTGAGGAGGGCCAGGAAAAGCTTTTTACGAGGTGTTGCCATCTTAGTAGGACCATGCAGGATGGACAGACTGCCTGTCTTCACCTCTCTCAGGAGGCATTCAGCTGCTGCTCTGGGCCGTGGCTATAGGTGGCCTGTAGGATTTTCAGAATTGTAACCTCTTCAAGGGCAAGGACAGTATTTTCATTTCTGAGTACCTAGTACTTGGTCCGAGTCTTGACCTTCAGTAGAGGATGGTGACAGATTAGGGAAATGTCTCTTCCCATGTAACTTAAAGGGAGATTAATTTATCAACTCTCAGTGTCTTACTATCTGGCAATTAAAGTTACTAGAGAAGACATTTATATAAACCGAAAGTGAGGTTTGGAGATGTTCATATTATTTTATTTCTTACCGCATTAATCATAGCCAAAGTAGTCATGATAGAAGTGTAAAAAAGTGAATTCTGCTTCAAGCCATGTGGGTATTTCTTCCCATATTTCTGTGTAGTTCTGGGAAGAAACTCTTGTAACAAGATTCCCCATTAAAGCTTACCCCAGGTCAAGAATTCCAGGATGTGATACCATAACTTTCATCACTTGAGGACTCTTAGTTTTAAAAATTGTCCAAGAGTTTTAATTCTGAATTTCTCCTTGTAGCAAGGAGCAAGGACCAACCCCAGTGGAGAGAAAGAAGAAAGGGAAGAGGAAAAGTGAAACCACAGTGGAGAGTTTAGAGCTGGATCAGGGCCTGCCGAACTCATCCCTGCGGAGTCCTGAGGAGTCCACTGAGTCTGCAGACAGCCAGGTACAGCTGTGACCGGGAGCGCTGCTGGAGGTTACGGCTGCCGCACAGATCTTGCTGACGCGGGTTCTGTTGCCCTTATCTCTCCATCTCCAGCCCAAACCCTTTGCGCTCAGACCCGGGCTGGGCTTTCACTGTTGGGTGGGTGAGCAGGGAAGACCACAGGCTTTTTCCCCTAACACCCTGATCCTTACACTAATGACCTCCCAAGTTTTTTTAGTGGTGTTTGCTTCCTTCTTAGGACGTAGCATGGTATTAGGCTGCAGAAAGAAAGAATGTGGGCAACAGAATTGTGGGCACTCTGGGTAACACTTGGGGGGCCTGACTTGCCCTGTAGGTGATGCTTTTAAGGCTCAGAGTGCTAGGCCAGTCTGCATAACGACATTTTCATAATCCCAGATGCTGGAGAAGTCAGGGACATATATATTCACTTTGCCAAAATAGTCTAGAAAGTTTGGCCAAACATGGAAACAAGGAGTTGCCCACCTGAAAGAGATTTCTAAAACTATGCCTAAGTGAGCCCGTGACTGGTAGGATTTTCCTCCCTGAGCTGAGGCCACCTGTCTTGGACAGCAGTTCTGATATTTGAAAGTGCTGTTTCCTCTGAACACACAACAGTTTATTTGGGTTATGCTGCTGCAGGGGGACCATGTGAAGTCATCCAACTACTGCACCTTCAAATATCCTCTGAACCCTCATAGATTCCTAGATGATCTCTAGGAAGGTGTCAGCTTCTAATGTCACGGTGGTAACAAGTACTAGTGTCTGGATATCAGAGCAGCGACCCCCCCCTCCGACGCCCCCCCCAGCCTGTGAACTCAGACTACTGGCTGCCAGGTGTCCTGATGGGCAGAGCACCAGGCATGTCAGGCTGATGGGGGTTGGCAGGGGTTTGAGTGTTTCCAGGATAGTGATCTGTACATGGGATTGAGGGGCAGGTTTTCATGGGGAATCCCTCATGGAAAATTAAATATCAAAAAGCTGACCTAGTGAAGAAATACAGTGGGAACACAGAGGCCCAGGACGTATGCTTTAAAAAATAAGGGAGGTAGTGTTTGGTTTTGTTTTTGCTCTTTAAGGTTGAAGTTGGAGAGAGAACCAGCTGGTGAATGGTTCCCAGAAGTGTTTCTGCTGCTTGGATATGATGTGTGCATGAGGCGAACCATGTGCTTTTCTATTCGAGAAAAGCCACTGGGCTGCTTTGTTGTAGAATATTGTCTGTCTAAAAGGTCACAAGTTACTTAGTTATAAGTGAGTCCTCAGATGGTGACTCATGAATCTTGTTTTGTCATACTTACGATGTTTCCTTGCATTGCAAGGAGTGGTATGAGATTCTCAAAGTGAGTCCTAATAAAATTGTTACTACTTAGTGTTTAAAGAAATGTGTGGTAGGTATGGTTAATTCGACCCAAACCAAAACAGTTACATCTCCCTAAATCAGAGCTTCCGGCTATGCTGGGAGAGATCTGAAAGATGGAGTTTACTTCCCATCCCTGTTTTACTGGAATAGAAATTGATTCCAGAAAGAAGAAGAAAAGTCATGGTCATTGATGATCACAGCATGTCTCACTGGACTCGGAGACTATATGCACCTTCTTCGCAGGGAGGAACCTCCCTCAGGGGGATCCCATTTGGAATGAATTTAATTCTTAAAAGAGTTGTGTTTAAGGAAGATCGCTTGTGTAAAGTAGGGAAGGCCACCCGTGCATGTGAGTGAGTGTCGATGAGCGTATTCTTTCTCGTGGAAGCTTTTGCCTTTGACTCACAGAGCGTCTCTCCGATGGGTGTGCTTGCCCTGCAGAAACGACGCTCAGGACGGCAGGTGAAGCGCAGAAAATACAACGAGGACCTGGACTTCAAAGTGGTGGATGACGATGGGGAAACAATCGCTGTTCTCGGAGCCGGCCGAACCTCCGCACTCTCGGCTTCCACACTGGCTTGGCAGGCAGAGGTATGGCCTTTGGATTGGGGTGCTGGCCTTGGCTGGACAGTCGTTTTGGCCCTGTGCTGGGTTTAGAGATCAGTTAAAAATAAAATCTCTAAAAAGGCAGGGGCGCCTGGGTGGCTCAGTTAGTTAAGTGTCTGACTTGATTTCGGCTCAGGTCATGATCTCAGCGTGATGAGACAGAGCCCTGTGTTGGGCGTGAAGCCTGCTTAAGATTCTCTCTCTCCTCCTCCCTCTGCTCCCTCTCCTGCTCCTCTCGCTCTCTTTCTCTCATTCAAAAAAGAAGAAGGTGCTAGATACAGTGATGACACAGAAGGGGAAGTGGACAGGAAAGGGGAGGGGTCAGGATTTTAAGAGAGGCATTTCCAACATGAACTAAAGCCCACAGCCTGAATGGTACCGCCGGTTGTAGTGTGATAGATGAGCTCAGCTGGATGGAAGAGTCACATTATGCAGGGCCTAGATATTGGCTAAAGTATTTGGCCTCCATACTGCAGATCAAACGGCGGGGGCAGGGGCATTGAGGTCAGGGTTCAAGCAGAGAAGAAACAGAATGGCCCTATTTGCTCTTTCGGAATTTCCATTGGCAGCAGTTTCAGGGAGGAAGAAGGACCTGATACCCAGATGCTAGAAGGAAGAGAGGTAAATGTTGCAAAGGTCTGTGCCAAGGAGCTGACAGAAGACAGAAGCAAGAGAAGAAATAGGCTCTGCACGTAGGAGGGGCACCACTGCCAGCAGCACCTTCTGGAACCCAGCCTGGCTGTTGTCCTGGGGTCCCTGTCGCTGACTTGGCAGAATGCACGCTCTGTATGCACAGCAGAGTGCAAATACCTGTCCTTCCTCCTGGGCACCAGGGGGGCTCACTGAAGTTGATAATACTTTATCTTTTTAGACCACCTTGCCTCCAGCTTAAAGCATCTTTGTATAATTTCACATATCCTTTCACTCTGTTTGCATGGAAAGTAGCTAGGAGCAGAGGACATTGTCCCCATTTTAACAAGCAAGAAATAGGCCCAGAACCGTCCAGGTCATGGGATAACCTAGCAAGCAGCTGGCCAGTGACTAGCATGTCAGAACTGACTTCTGGTCTCTCTGCCAAGAGTTATCCAAGCAGTGGACACAACACTTAATAGGAATAGTAATTTGATGTTCTGTCAGTGCAGTACTCTTCAAGCAGATAGTTAAGAGTAGTGCTTGTAACCCTGCTGTGAGGCAATAGGATTATATTGCTCCAGAATGGGTTTTCCTTCCTTGGAGCTGTTATGGTTGGTTTGGTCATTAAAACACTACGAGGGAATTTATTTTCTCCTAGTAGCCATTTAGCCTGCCATTAGCCATATTTCAGCTGTTGTTATGACTTCTTTCGTGGTACCTGAAGGGCAGCATTAGTTGATCTGACAGAAATAATTCAGGAAATTTTATGTATCTTAACAAGGCTTTTTTTATCCTCTTCAGGATACAACAAAGAGAGCTAATCTGTGGTGAAACATAAGATGGAATCTGAATTTGCATTAATTACGCTTCAGAAATTGTTACTGAACTTAGGCAGAAAGAGGCCCGGTTCGTGGTTGGGTGAGCCCGGAGATCTGGGCCGGCAGGTGGGGCACCAAGCGGGTTTCTGTCCTCGCCCCACGGGGCCCCCACCCCCGGCATCTGGTTTCCATTTGGGGCTTCCTGGTGAGGTTTGAACAAAGATTTCCCGGGCTGATTCGGAGGTTGCAAGCCATGCATCTCATCTAGGATTCCAGACAATCCTCAGTGCCCTGTGGCACAGAAAACCAGTTGAAGAAGCTCCTTCTCCCGAGGTCCTTTGGATGGTTGTTGTGCCTGCTTGCTGGCTTTGGCTGGGGGCAGAGAAGGGTGTGGAGTCACCACCAGGAAAGCCCTGCTGCTCCCCCATTGCACATCTGGGCAGTGTCTTAGCAGCATGCCCTGCCTGATTCTATGGCTCCCGGCCCTTGGCGCAGCCCCAGACTGCAGCCTCAGTGTCGGTTATTGAGTGGTGAGTTGCAAGAAGCACCTTCACACGGGCTTCACTGGAGCCCGGGACTGGCATGGTGGCACAGCTTTGCTCCGAAGCCTAGAGGACAGTCCCCTCCCTGACTAGGATATACGGGATTCTGGGGCAGGAAAGGAAAGAAGTTTCCATCCTGACTGTGACTCTTTGCTTTCTTAATCTTTGTCCAGTGGATGTTGGTGCCTGGAACAGAGATGGACTTCTGCATTTGCAGTGTGTAGATTTTTACAAGACTGTCTCAGTTTCTGCCTCCAGTAATTTGTGCAGTTCACATGATTTTGCTTTTTAGAACAGAGGACTTTAATTTGAATGAGGCTTCAATTCCCCATGTCCTGTGTCTCTGCATCCAGCGCCCTGTTTTGTCTGGCCTTTTGCTGGGCCTGGCAGGCTGAGCCCAGTGTCTCCTTCCCCAGGAATCCCCCAGCTCCCCCGAGCTGTGGGGGGGTGTACCTCTGCTCTGCGCTCTAAGGTGGTTGCTTCTTACCCCTATATTAAATCAGAATTCCTCCCTGATTTTTTTTTAAGTAGGGTCCACGCCCAGCATGGAGCCCAGCACAGGGCTTGAACTCTCATGACCCTGAGATCAAGACCTGAGCTGAGATCCAGAGTTGGATGCTTAACCAACTGAGCCACCCAGGTGCCCCCTGCCTGATTTTTTTAAAAAACGTGGCCACACACTCTCTGTTTACCCCCATTTATTTCCCCTCGTCGTCGTTCTATGTAATGCTTTTTGCTCTACTAAGTCTGTTTACTTAGTATTCCGTATGTGCCTCCCGTTTTCCTGTGGACTCATTCTTTCATCCTTCGGGTTCACTTCAGCTTTCCTCCCTGCTTCTTGTCTTCTTAGGAGCCACCATTCCTTAGGGCCCAACTAAAACCTCACTTATTCTTTGAAATCCAAGCTGTTCTTGCTTTCTGTACTCTTGTTGGACTTAGGGTTACTGTCACCCCACGTAGAATTGATCCTGGGAGGTTTCTAAGAAAAATGTTTCATGTTGCTTTCCCTGCATGAATGTAAGCCCCTGAGACTGGCCTTCTTGTTTGATGCTACTTTGTACCCTCCGTGGCACTCAGTAAATACATGGTGATTTGAAAAGTGATTTACTTCTTGCTGGAGCCTCTCCCACGTGCCTACCTAAATAGAAATAAATCAGGTGGTCGGTTGAGGTTGGGGGCAACTTGGGTTGAAAATTTTTGAAATTTTCCCTAAGAAAAAAAAGTTTAAATTATATGAGTCTCTGACATGAAAGAGAATGAATTAAAATGGCCTTCTTTGAAGGATAATTTGAGAAAATTCCAAGTAGCTGAGAACAGATGGTTGTTATGGAAGTGTGTTTGGCAAGCAGATTTAGTTTATATCTGTGTGTTTCTGTATACACTGAGTGTTTATACACACATGGTCGTGCTTATGCACAATCTCTGTTTAGAAAAGTCCTGATTTTTCTAGTTTCCTTCCTACTTTGATGTTTATTTTGGAAATGCTATTCCCTTTTCCTTTTATTAGGATAGGGTAAAACCTGCTCTCAGTATTTTCATGATAACCAGTGTTTTTTTTTTTTTAACACTAGTGTTTATTCCTCTTTCTTTAACCAGTGCCAAAAGATAAATTGAAATTTTATTTCAAATTCCTTAACTTTTTACTTGAAAATTTTCTATGGTGAAGAATGTTTGAAGCCCTCTGTCCATTTATTACTCAGAGTCAAGTTCTGTCCTTTCTTGTCCATGTGTTAGTCTTTCCTTGGATTTGGCTGGTCCTACTTAAAAACTCCGAATAGCCATCAGAATCCTACCACTAAAAACCATCTTTTCCTATTCTTCATGGTAGACAAGAATAAGAATGTTTGAAACAATCCGGTTGTGAGGAAGAGATAGTTGTTCCTTTCAGGATGCGTGTACATGTACGAATGCTCCCTGGCTAGTAGGGTTATGCAGACTTGAGAGTCAGTAGGAAAGGTCGTCAGCAATTATGAAAGTTTAATGCTGGTTAACAGAGACCTAACGGGGTTCCCTGTCCTATGTGTTCCCATAGCACTTGCTTTATACTATTACAACCATGTTGTATTGCAAAATCTCTTAACCTTATTTATTCAGAAATACTTACTGAGCACTTGATACCTGCCACGAACTGTTTTGTACTGGAGATAATCTCAAGGAGCAAAAGAGCCCTGGATCCCCGTTCTCACCAAGGGAGCCACAGCAAATGGAGAAAGAAGCCTGCGAAGCCATGCACGTGTTCTCTCCCTCACATTTGCCGCATTTTGAACCTGGCGCGATAGAAAGCCCAAGGGCGAAGCTCAGAGCTTCCAAAGGGTGGAAATAACGAGAGGCTGGAAATACACCAAAAAATAATAAAATTGTGTAGTTTTTTCATGGCGTTAAGTGCTATGAAAAAAAACCAGAAGAGGAGTGATGTGGGATTGATGAATGAGGGTTGTAGTTTTAAATAGGGTGGTCTGTTTTGACCTCACAAAGGTAACATTTGAGCAAGGAACTGAAGAGGGAAAAGGAATGAGGGAGTCATGAGGGGGAGAAGAGCATTTCAGGCAGAGAGAATACCCTATGCGAAGTGTCAGGGGTAGACACAGAATGCCGTTGTACGTGAGGAAAACCCAGGGAGATGGAAAGGTAACAGGAGATGGGAGACTTGGTGAGGTCCAGCAGCATGTGTAGGCCTTGGAAAGATCCTTGGTTTTATGCTGAGTTAAGAGAGAAGCCTGTTAAGCGGTTTAAGCAAAAGAGGGACATAATATAAAGGGCCATCCTGAATGTTATATTGCAAATAGACTAGTTGAGCAGGAGTGGTAGCAGGGAGACTAGTTAGAAGGCTTTTGGAGGGACATCTGTGTGGCTCAGTTGGTTAAGCAGCTGCCTTCGGCTCGGGTCATGATCCCAGAGGCCTGGGATCGAGTCCTGCATTGGGCTCCTTGCTCGGCAAGGAGCCTGCTTCTCCCCCTGCCTCTGCCTGCCACTCTGCCTGCTTGTGTTCTCTCTCTCTTTAACAAATAAATAAATAACATCTTAAAAAAAAAAAAAAAAAAGAAGGCTTTTGGAAATAACCTGGGTAAGAAATGAAGGTGGTTTAGACCAGGGTAGAAGCAGAAGGTGGTGAGAAATTGCTAGATTCTGGATATATTTTGAAGATGAAACCAACATGATTTCTTGGCTAATCAGCCATGGTATGTAGAAAGAAAAGAGGAATCAAGGATTACATCAAGAACGGCACCTGGGTGGTTCAGTTGATTGGGTGGCTGCCTTCAGCTCAGGTCATGATCCCAGGGTCCTGGGATTGAGCCCCACGTCAAGATCCCTGCTCAGTGGGGAATCTGCTTCTCCTTCTCCCTCTACCCATCCCCCTGCTTGTGCTTTCGCTCTGTTTCTCAAATAAATAAAATCGTAAAAGAAAAAAAAAAGATTGCACCAAGAGTTTTGGTTTGAACACCAAGAATGATAGAGTTCCCTGTCAGTCACGTGGGAGAAAACTGCCAGTGGAATGGGTAGGGGTGGGAGGTTGGCTAGGATAGCAGGAGTTTTACTTACAGACATTTTAAGTGTGAAGTATTTCTGAGGTAATCAGGTAGAGACGGCAAGTATAACAAGTAGATACATGAGCGTGTGAATTGAGGAGAGGTTCTTGGCTGGTGTCATGATGTAGCCTGTTATTTAAAACCACTTGACTGGACAAGATCACCAGGAAAATGAGTATAGATGGAAAAGAGCAAAAAGTAGGCCCTAGGAAGCTCCAAAAATTAGAGTCGATATTGGAGGATTCCTACTTTTAGGGAAGATACAGTAGGTCATAGCAGGGTAACACTCACTTAAAGGGGGAAAAAAAGACGTAAATTGCAAAGAACATATATTTTTTTTAAGGTTTTATTTATTTATTTGACACAGAGAGAGAGATCAGATCACAAGTAGGCAGACAGGCAGGCAGAGAGAGAGGGGGAAGCAGGCTCCCCACTGAGCAGGGATCCTGATGCGGGCCTCGATCCCAGGACCCTGAGATCATGACCTGAGCTGAAGGCAGAGGCTTTAACCCACTGAGCCACCCAGGCGCCCGCAAAGAACATATTTTTAAAGACATCTGAGATCTGTGGAAGCAATAAGACTTAGATGAACTAAAATTCCAGACAGCAAAGAGCTATTCCTAGATGAGCCGACAATTGCAGACTGTTTCTTCTCTGGAAACATTCCTCAATTCTGGGCATGGGTTGAGAATCAGGCTTGGTGCAAACAGATTATTTTGGGTTGAAGGGAAACCATCGGACCCTGCTGGTGATGGATTATACAGGGTTGGCAAGATGATTGGAAACTAGAGGAATCCCCAAAGCAGGGGACTTTCTCCAGGAGACTTGTTGAATTCTGTGGTAGCCCAAGAAGTTAGTGGCTCATCCAGAAGGCAGATTGAAATCTCACAGTGCTTAGAGGGAAAATCTCACTAAAGGGATGGGCCTAGTGTAGAAAGACAGACTCTCCCTTAAGAGAGATTTTTAACCTGCTTGGGATTGGAGACTCCAGGGCTCAGGAGTAAAAAGATCTGCCAGACTCAGTCGGTGGTGACCTTGGACACTCATGCTTGAGAAACAGATGGACTGAATTTTAACGGTAACTCAGAGGCCTGACCCAGTTCAGTCTCTGATTGGACTCAAGGGACTACCCCCTCTCATAGTTTGTCCAAGAGAAAATAGGAAACAGTTGTGGTAAATATTGTTTGGAGCTGCTATGGTTCCTTTATTCACAGGATCTACCATAAGTAAAAAGTTACCGGACATTTGAAAAGGCTGGAAAAACGTGACGAAAAAGTAAGAGAATACATGTATAATACAGGTAGACCCTAAATGATCCAGATATTGGAGTTAGCAGAAAAGAACTTTAGAATAACTATGATTGTGTTGTGAAAGAAAATAAAAGAAAATGGGCAAAAAAGTTTTAAAGTGACAAATTCCAGTGGAGAAATGAATCTGTAAAGAGAATCAAATCAACAGTCTGGAACTGAAAATTCCGATTTAAAAAACTTAGACCACAGTGGATGACTTTAAAAGCAGATTAGATACAGCAGAAGGTAAGATTGGAGACTTGGAAGACAATCAATAGAAAATTTCTAACCTGAAGCGTAGAGAGAAAAAAGAATGCAAAGAACAGAACAAGGCATAAGAAACAGCTGGGGTGCGGTGAAAAGGTATAATGCACATCTGATGAGCATCCCAGGCATGGAGGAGAGATGGGGAAGAGGAGTGTTTGAAGATAAAATTAATGGCCAAGACACCCCCCCCAATAAACTGATAGGGGCTGTCAATCAATAGATTCAGCATCAGGTATAACTCCCATGCAGGAAAAGTACAAAAGTGAAAACCATACCCAGGTTCATCTGAAACTGTAGAAAACCAGAGACTGAAAAACCACTAGATAAAAACTGAGTACTGACATTGTATTAAATGGTATGATGCTGAAGACTTTTGGGAATAAGAAAAAAATTCAACTATTATCATTATATTCAGAAATGCACTGGAGGTCCTGGCAACTGCAGTAAGGAAAACAAAGAAATAAGAAGTTTAAAGAATGGAAAGGAAGAAGTAAGATTCATTATTTGTAGACGATATGGCTATGTGTAGAAAATTCAACAGAATTGGCAAACCATTAGCATTAAGAAATGTGGATTTAGCTAAGTTGTTGGGACGCAAAGACAATATACAAAACCGTCTATTTTATTTCTATAAACTAGCAACATGAAATCAGGAAAGGAAAACTGTAAAATGCTCTTTGTAGCATCATCAAACGTATTAGATATCCTGGAGTAACTCTCAAAAGATATGCAAGCCCTCTTTATAATGAAAAACATTGCTGAAAGAAATGAAAGGAGACCTAAATAAATGGAGTGATACATGACGTTCATGCATTCAGTATTATTAAGATGTCTGTAATTCAGTCCCAGTCTGAGTGGGGTGTTTTTTTGATAGATGTTGATGACAGAAACACAGAAGACCTAGAAAAGCCAAGGCAATCTTTAAAAAGAACCAAGTTATAATGCAGACTTGTAACAAGCTACAGTAATGAAGACTTGGTAGTGTTGCCATAAGAACAAGTAAACCAATGGAACAAAACAACTGCACTGCTCAGGAGGGCTCCTACTAGCCACGTGTGGCTCTGAAGCACTTGAAATATGGCTAGTCTAAATGCGGATGTGTTTCAAGTGTGAAATACACATTGGATTTTAAAGACTTAGTATGAAAAAAGAATATAAAGGATTTCATTAATAATTTTACATTGATTCCATAGTGAAATGATAAGTTTATAGATATATTGGCTTAAGTAAAATATATTCATTAAAATTAATTTCATCAGTTTGTTTTTACTTTCTTAATGTGGCTACAAGAAAATTTTAAATTATGTGTCTTAACGAATGACCTTGGCGGCAGCAAAAGATTCTTTAAACAGGACACAAGAACATGTTTGAGAAAAGATTGATAAGGTGGATTATGTAGAACTTCTGTTCATCGAAAGACAAATTTACAGAATCAAAAGGCAGACTATAGATTTACAAATAATACTTGTGATCTATATAACTGGCAGGACTTTTATTCCGAAATGTGTAAAGAACTCTTGCAAATTAAAAAAAAAAAAGGACAGTTCTTAGAATAGGCAAATGACTTGGGCAGGACCTTCACAGGAAGGTTAACTTCAATGTCAATAACCATATGAAAAGGTGCTCAGTGTCCTTAGTTATCAGGAAGATGTGAATTAGAGAGATAATGCTACATATCCACGAGAATGGCTAAAATTTTAAAGACTGACAATATTAAGTCAGCTGGAACTCCTCCCATACTTTGCTGATGGGTGTAAAAATTGTTGCAATCACTTCGGAAAAAAATTTGACAATATTCATTAAAACTAAACGTACAACCTCCCTCATCACCTAGTAATTCCACTTCTTTGTATATATCTAAGATAAATGAGTACATTTGTCCACCAGAAGACTTACAATTTATATGAACGTTAGCAGCAACCCAAATATTCCTCAACAATTGACTGGATAAATAAATGGTAGTATAATTATGTAACAAAATACTAAGCAGAAATACAGAAGAATGAACCACATAGTATATAATTCATTTACATGAAGTTTAGCAATAGGCAAAACTAATCAATGGTAGTAGAAGTCTGAATAGCAGTTACTTCCAGTGGGGGCACGAGTCTTCCAGAATATCAGAAATGTTATGTAACTTGATCTGGGTGGCATTTATACAAAATGTGTGTATGTAAAAACTCAGTCATACACTTGAGATCTCTAAGATACTGTATCCCGTAGCACAGTAACTTTTAAAGTGTTATTTAGCCTGTCTGGTAGTTCCTTGCTGTTGAAGACTATATGTTAAGACCAGTGAATAAACATAAAAGACACTCAGTGAATAATGTTTCCTTCCTTCCTTAGGAAGGAAACAAAGTAGGAAGTTAGGAAGGAAATTAGTTCATTAATCTACTTTCTCTTAACCTAACAACTGTTTCTTTGCCCACAGCCCACTTTCCATAGTCAGAACTCTGTTGGCTGCAAGGTTGGGGTAGTGATCTTTTGGCTTAAGAAAGTACACCTAGTTCTGGCTCTTTGCTGTTAGCCATCCTGACAGTATTAGATCTGAGTGTCTGGAGAAGGGGGAGACTTTTTAATTAAGTGATGTAGATTGAGAATAATAACCGTTTCCAGTCTGTGATCCCAGTGAGTTCGCTGCTTTATTCCCTCACGAGTCTCCTCTTTTTCCCTCTTGCTTGTATTTCGCATTCAGCAAATATTTCTTGTCACCCCCTGCTGCCCTGCCTCAAGGCGTTAGCTGTAAAAATGGATAAAACAAACAGGGATCCCTGCCCTCAGAAGGTTTATACTGTAATGGGAGAAGACAGGCAACAGTCCACTGCCTCCTTCCCTTTTCTTTACTTGTGCTTAGAATCCAGCAGAATAGGGGCACCGGGGTGGCTCAGTTGGTTAAGCGTCCAGCTCTCGATTTTGGCTCAGGTTATGATCTTGTGGTCATTAGATTGAGCCTGGTTTTGGACTCTGTGCTGACCTGGAGCCTACTTAGGACTCTCTGTCCCTCTCCCTGTGCCCCTCCCTCCACTCCCACTCCCACCCCCGACTTGTGCAGAGGTGTATGTGCTCTCTGTCTCTCTCAAAAAACAGA
This sequence comes from Ailurus styani, assembly GCA_002007465.1. Classification (NCBI taxonomy): domain Eukaryota; kingdom Metazoa; phylum Chordata; class Mammalia; order Carnivora; family Ailuridae; genus Ailurus; species Ailurus styani. Next base: position 252,837 of record LNAC01000740.1, read on the forward strand.
CAAACACTTGAGCAGAAATACAAAAGCTTAGTGTGCCTTCCCATCCCTTCTTCCTACTGTACAGTAGGCACAGTTCATTTGTCTTCTTGTCTAGCAGTGGGAAGAGACTCTTGTCACTTCGGATTAACTTTGGCATGGCACCTAGCACAATGCCATGTGTCTAGGGGAATGTAATAAATATTTGTAACCTTTGGGAGCATCTGTCAACGCCTGCTGATCTCTGTACTTCTCTTCTACCATCTGCACTCATCTTTTTTTTTTTTTCCTTTCCTCTATTACTTTTCCGGAGGAAAGCTTGATTTAAGATCTTAGAAAATATGTTTTCTGTAATGGTACGGCTCTGGGACAGCTGAGCCCTAGAATGGGTAGGACTGAAGACAGTGAGATGTAGCATAAGTCATCCTTTTGGAGAGTTCTGATCAGGAACCCAAGTTATTTTGGGAGTTAGGGCTATCATGATGAGTGTTCTTCTCGTATACTGCTTTACTAGATCTGACAAGGTCATGTAGTTCGTATGAAACCTCTGAAATAGAACGGCTCAAATAGAGTTCTAGAAAGAATGTCAAGCACAAGAGTGTTTTTGACTCAGCACACACTTTTTAAGTTTGTCATTGTTTGACCAAATACTCTGTAGACAGAGATTTCATGGAGCTCAGGAGCCTAGAAATGTTGATGTGTATCTGGGATAGAAAGGAAGAAATTAATTTATTTTCAGTTAGGATTTATAGTCAAAGGATGATCAGTGAAACAACCATTTCCAGCCACAGAGGGGAAAGATGGTATCATTTAGTGGAGAATAATTATACCTTGCATTTGCATAGTGCTTACTGTTCCAAAAATATTTTCCCATACCGTGTTATCCTCCCAGTAACCCAGTGAGATAAGTATTTTTAACTCCTGTTTTAATAGATATGGAAACTAAGAGGTGTTAATTGACTTATCCAAAGTCAGTAGCTAGTAGGTGTTAGAATTAGGATTCTCTGATTCCAAGGCCCCCAGACTCCTTTATATTACACCTTGCTGCAAATTTTATGCCACAGCATGTAGGCAGGTTTGGCAGAAAAGGGACGTCCTAGGACCAATTTTAGTGATACTGAAGACAGATCTGAAATTAAGAGTCTGAAAAGCAGAGTAACTTCTCTGCTCCATGTGGAAGGAGAAGGTGTTAGGGTTGTGCCCAGAGGTTAGAATGTGGTCTTTTGATCACTCTGTAGCCTGAGAGGAGGGAGTCGTCGGCGCCCACAGGCGAACCTTCACACAAACGAGTATCTGTGGTAGTACTTCTTACAGAATTCTTTCTTGGATTCTGTGGTGCCAGTAATTTTCTGTCTTTTTAACTTCTGTCTCCAGGAGCCTCCAGAAGATGACGCAAACATCATTGAGAAGATCCTGGCGTCTAAGACCGTCCAGGAGGTCGGTGGCTCATGTGCCAGCTTTCCTGTCACTAGCACAGGTTATACCCTCTGTGAAGAGCTATTTGGCTGGAGAACCCGGAACAGTGGTGACTGGCCAGAGTGAGAGCCAGGCAGCAGCATTGTCTGGCTAGTCAATACTTACTTTTACCCTCATGGAAGATTTTAGGTCATAAAATTTTTAAATATTTGAGAGTAGAGCCCCAAAGAATTTTTTCCTCCATAGTGATCCTAGCAAAAGGTATTTGTCCCTGAGTTGCTGTAGCCTGTGAGAAGTTCTCAGGGGGCCGAAGAGAAGACATGGAAAGAGTCCTATTGAAAACCTTTGCAGGGGCAGGGGGGGTTCTTTAGACGTGTCAGGGCCATTGTAGGGATCCTCTAGAGAGCATGCCTGGGGTGAAGGGTATGTGTGCTGGTGAGAACACAGTTTCACCTTCGACTGTTTATGAGAGCAAACTTCCTTACTTTGCAAGGGAACAGCACTGATGTTTTAGGCTGGTGGTTGGGCTAGAGACCCCGGTTTCCACTTGCACAGCGGGCTCTGGTCCTGACAGCTCTCAGCCCTGGGCCAGTTTGGGTTTCTCAGCTGAGAGCTGTCCCAGCCTGGACCCTGGAAGGACACCAGGGGGATCATTTTTACCTTCTAGCTAGCTGTGGATTCATCCTTTGGGAAATCTGCTCAAGAGGTGTCAGGAAAAGAACTGGGAAAATGAGAACGTGCCGAAGAAATCTGTACTAAAACCAGGCAGGGCTGTTGATTTACCTGTGCTCTTGGGCTGCATAAGGGTGATGGTCTGCCCGGTTAACTGCTTGCTGTTGGTTACAGGTTCACCCAGGAGAGCCCCCGTTCGACTTGGAGCTATTCTACGTTAAGTATAGAAATTTGTACGTCTTTTTCCTGTATTATTTGTGTTTGGATTTATATGAGTAAAATTTCCTTTTCCTCATCACATCATCATCTGTATTTTCCAAGAATGGCCCCTGAGGCCCGACCCCACAGATCTCAGCTGACTCAGGTTCACCTTAGACAGTGGTGGGCTCACCTTTGGCTGTACAGTCACCAGGGAAGCCCTTGCTCCACTCAGGACCAGCTCACTCAGACCCTGGGAGTCAGTCCCAAGGATCGGTGCTTTATTAAAAACTCCCTGTGCCATTCTCATTCACACTCAGGGTGGAGAACCACGGTCCTGTAGGTCACACTCTCCTTCTTGGATTTTTTTGTCTTCCTCTGCTACGTGCCCACTTTCCCTGACGTGTGTTAATGATAACCTGCCTGTGCCTACCCTCCCTCTGTTCTGAGGCAGTTCCTGTGGACGCTGCAGAGGGTCTGGTCGTTTGGAAACCCGGCACTGTTTTATTGTCTCTTTTTGCCCTTCGCACAAGGCCCGTCTTAGTCCAATCTCTAGCAGTTTCACTGCAAACCACTACCTCTGGGTTAGATGGTCACCCTGTTTACTGAAACACTTTAAAGCTCAATGATTCAGTAGTTTGCACTTGTCTCACAATTTGTGTGTCTTTGGATAGTTCCTACTTACATTGTAAATGGGCCACAATGGAAGAGCTGGAAAAGGATCCTCGCATCGCACAGAAGATCAAGCGATTTAGGAATAAACAAGCCCAGATGAAGCACATTTTTACTGAGGTGAAGCAATATTTACCAACTAACTTGATTGCTGCTTTTCTTGCAGTATTAAATGCTGAGTTTAAGTTTCTTAAAGTCAAAGTCCTGTGCAGATCCATTGCGCAAGTCACATTGCTAAATGTGCACTGATTTGCACCAAAACCAGTCCAGATCGAAGCCAGAGCGAAAAAATTATCCACCAAGTTACAAGGATTGAGCCTTACAAACTGACAACTCATGAGAGTGTGCATCTTGGTCAGAATATCTATAAATAGCTAGGGCAAGAGAAATGTGCACAAAACTCTTTCATTCCCTCCTCCCCCCACTCCCTGAAACAGAAATCCAAAAAGATGTAAACTTCAAATGTAAAAAATAAAAACTATTATTAAATGTATTAGAGAGTGAAATATTAGAGTAAATAAATAAGGAAAATTACATAAGCTTGGGTATTTCTAAGTATGGTACCTATGGTGCGAGGAAGGGTTGATGGATTTGGGCATTAAATGAATCTACAGTGTCTATATATTAGAAAATACTACTAAACAAATCTTAAAGTAAATAATTAGGAAATATGTGCATTACATACATACACATATTTCCTAAATATATAACTTTTATACACAAACATATATATGTGGCATACATTCTTCTTAGCCGGTATGGGAGCCTGCCCGTTTATATTTATACACACACACGACAAATAATTTTAATGATAAGAAATGCTTATTGATCATATAAAAATGTGGTCACTTTCACTAGTAGTCAAAGAAAATGCAAACTAACATAGGAATCTTCTAGTTTTTATTTACCAAATATTTGAAGGTTTTAAAAATAAGTATTACTCATTGCTGGTGAGGGCGTAGGGCAGAGACAGGCTTGTATCTAGCGGGCAGGAACATAACCTAGTACAAGCCGTCAGAGGAGCAGAGTGGCAGCAGACGTGGGGTCTCAGAACGTTCACATCCTTTGTCCAGCAATTCAAATTCTGCCATGTATTTTAAGGAAACTGTTGAGTCTTTGTTCAGCATTAGCTGTGATACTCAGTCATTTATGTTGGTGAAAGATTGCAAACACATTGTTAGATAATAGATGTTTGTTGAGTTACGTGTACATCCCACAGAACAGAATACTAAGCTCTAGTAAAAGAGCAGTTGTCAGTGACATAGAGGAGGCTGTAGTGCCAAACGTCAGCCTCTTACAGCGCGAGGCAGTTCCATTTTGGGGAGTGCAGGAGAAAAGGACACCATCATAGTGCACGGAAAAGGTCTTGGATAGACATGAAAATGCTGATGTCATTTTCTCAGTTTGATGAGATTGTGGTGACTTATTTTTTCTTTTCTGTATAGCATGTAGTTTCAAAATTTTATACAGATCACTTTAAAGAAAAGAAGCCATACAAATTACTCTTAGAACGTAGTGGCAACCACCGGTCCTCAGGAGTGCACTCAGGTGCCGACGAGCTCTAGGGCGTCACTGCAGTACTTAACCGCCTCCCTGGTGTGCGCCTTTTCCTCGAGTGACAAAGATTATTTTAGGTTAATGTCAGTAAGCTTTCTTCTCATCCCAGGGTGGGCTCCTTCATCTTTAGCCCTAGTGTTTGGCTCCAGCCCTCTCCGGGATTGTTTGAAAGAACGCGAAAGCTGTTCTTGTGGCATCGTCCTTGTCATAGAGAACTGGGGAAGGAAGAAGACAAGTAGAATTGGAAGACCGTCTGGAGGCCCCACTGGATACTCTCCTTCTGTTGCTGGAACATTTTATATGCATCTCTGTTTTAGCAAGGATTTGCAGTGTAGTAACTTGTTTACACGTCTCTCTCTTCCATTTTAAGTCCCAGGAGACAGACAAGGACATGTCTTCTTGTATTTCTGTCCTCGGTACTGGGCACAGGGTCAGCGCTCAGTAATTATTCGGCTGCCCCCTGCTGAGGGACGGGGTTTGCTTATGCTCTTCACCTGCTCCAGACCCTTCGGTGCCTCACATTTTCTTGAAATAAAGTCCACTGCCCTTCATAGAGCCTACGAAGCTCCATAAGTCTGTTTTCCGCTTTATTCCCAGGGGAGTGGTTTTTACTGTGTTGGGAATAGAGGGCTGAAGCTAGGTTACAGGGTGTGGAAAAAGTGTACCAGGAGCACATAGCTCTCGTGGGAAGGAAAGGCTTTTGAAAAGATCGGAGGACATCCTGAGATCGAGGAGGAGGAAGAATGGGGAGTAATTCCTATAATACTGTCTTCAGCCTTGATCTGTTCAACATTTTTATTAATGACTTGGATAAATAATAGTCTTATGAGATCGATAATAATTTAGTTTTAGATGGAGCTTCCTCATATCCATTATTTCCATTTGCTTCATGAAGTAGCCAGGGGCACCTGTGGAAGAGACTCAGGCTCAGAGCAGAGGCTTCCGAACTCGGCAGGGGTAGAGGCCTTCTGACTGCACCCAGACTCCTGGAAACCAGACCCAACGCTGGAAGAACAGATGACGTAATCAGCGTTCGGGTTTACTGGACAAGCTAGGATGAATGAAATAGAATGGCAGTAAATATGGGTGATGTCACACATTTGTAGTGTTTAAATCTTTATAACTTCAGAGTGGGGAAAATGACTGACTAGCAGTTCTAGGGAGAAAAGATAGTGCCCTGTAAATGACAAGTTTCCCGTTGGTCAGGAGGAGGGTGCGCAGCTGCTTAAGAAGTTCATAGTAATCTTAGAACATTCCAGAGTGTTCTGTTCATTTGAATATCAGGTTCAGGGGGGACTTGGTGGACCTGAGTGCAGCCGCAGGAGGACTCTAACTTAGGTGAGGGAAGCACAGTTGAGTGCTTATCTGCAAACGTGGAAACTGGACTGCATGGTGCTGGGAGCCTGGGCTCTGGAGCCAACCTGCCAGGCTGCAGGTTCTGCTCCTGCCCCCGTGCCCCCACTCCGACCCCTGCTACACACACTTGTGTGTGCACACATATGGAATGCAGTGGCCTTGGGCCACTTGGCGTAAGCTCCTCTGGACCCAGTATCATCCTCTGTATAAAGTGTAACTCCTAATTATACCAGCCTCCCAGAGCACCTGTGAGGATTAGATGACACAGGGCTTACAGAAGTGCTTAGCATGGTGGCTCATGGCCACTATTCATAAGGGCTAACTCTCTGCATCACAAAGGGATCTGGAAACATGGGCCCCCAAGAGCAGTTGAACACCTTGAGTAGTTTTACCCAGATTGGGTGGAGTTATTTCAAGAGCCAGCGAAGAAGGAGAATGAACTTAGTTACTGCCGTTACAGAGGAAGCAGTCACACCAGCGAGCCCCAGTTACAGGAGGGAAACTGGGCTGTGATTTAATAAAGATCATGGTACTTCCACTGGGTGCACAGAGGTAAACTGTCTTGGCGGTGGATCAGGTCGTAGAGGGCAGTGAATTCCCAAACAGGGAATAATGGAATCTGAGGGAGGGCTGCCAGGGATGTTATAAAAAGCATTCCTGTGTTGAAGATGAAACTTGAGAACCCCTTAAGTGCCTTCTAAACAAAGGGGCAGTAAGAACCTTCTAGGAGCCTGGGAGGAGGGCTTCTGGCTAAGAAAGACCTGGGTCAGCATTCCAGTTCACACAGCTCTTGGCTTTGTCAGTCTCCTCATCTGTAAAGTAATTATCGTGTCTAGTCCATAAAGTAATTTTGAGACTTACAGCATTTAGCATTACTCCGGACACAGGTTAAATATCTCCAAATGATGATTATTGTTATTTCATAAGTAACACTTTTTTGGGAAGCATAATGTACATGAAGGTAAACAAATCCCAAGGGCACAGCTCACTGAATTTTTACAAAATAAACATACCTGTGTAGCCACCACTTAGATCAGGACATAGGACATTATCAGTCCCCCGGAAGCTCTCCTCATGCCCCCTTCCAGTGTTTGCTACTATTGTTGGTATATAGAAGAAAAAGAAACTAATTCTGAGTTTCCAAGGGTTATCTTTGGAACGAGGAGCAGTAAGAAAAAGGGAATCCTTGTGCTGAGTTTTGTGCATTGCTATAATGACCATTAGGAGAGTCTTACTCTGGCCGTGGTATAACCTATAACTTCACTCACGGAGAAAAGATCTGGGCACAGTGAAGAAATGTCTGTGCTGTGAGTTTTATTCTCAAGCTACCCCTTCCATTCTGTGTTTCCCGATAAGCCCAGAGTAGGGGGTCACTTACAGATGAACCCCTGGATTTTGGTTGCGAGGGGAGGGGGACGCTTTCTGACTCTTCTCCTTTGTTTGCACTAGCCTGATGAAGACTTGTTCAACCCAGACTATGTAGAAGTTGATCGTGTCCTGGAGGTGGCCCACACCAAAGATGCAGAAACAGGAGAGGTGGGTGTTTCGTCATCTTGACTCCCCTAAAGAGCTTTCCCTCCTTACTGCATATTTTCCTTGTTTTGTTAACACGCGGTCCTTGTTTTAATGGCATTTGTGTGTGATAGGGTGGGTTTTTCAGAGGTTGGCCAGAGTACGATTGACTCCTTTACTCTAGTAGAACATAAACTCCTCTCCTGTTTCCCACCAGGAAGTGACGCATTATCTGGTGAAGTGGTGCTCACTGCCTTATGAAGAAAGCACGTGGGAGCTAGAGGAAGACGTAGATCCTGCAAAAGTTAAAGAATTTGAGTCTCTTCAAGTTCTCCCTGAAATTAAGCATGTGGTAATGTACCCTGTTTGGCACCTCTTGTAACACGTAACTGTATGACGTTGGCAATCCTGGACGGCTGTGGGGCTATGCTCAGAAGTGGTCTTTGTTCGTGTCTTACCTTTGGCCACTCCCTTTGGAACTTGCAGTTCAGTGTGCTTCTCTCCCCAAAACAGACTTTGCTAGCATTCTGGTCAACATTAGGTCTAGGCTCTATTTCAATGTGTGTGACATTTAAGAACCTGGAATACGAGCTTAGATGTCTTGGTATATGGTGCTGTATGGAGTCAGTAAGATAGAACGTGTAAGAAATGCCTTCATGGGAAAGAAACTCGGTAAATTATTAGTTTATCTTTCTTGTTTCCTACTACCTCTTGCTCCGTCGGTGATTTTTTTCTTTGTTTTTGACCTCTGCCTTTACTCAGCTGGGATATTCTTAAGAGGAAGAATGATCTTCTATCTATAGTTCCTGGGCTTCACAGAGAGAACATAGGTTTTCAATATGTATTTATTTAATCAGTTTGTTTTTCTGATTCTGGATTATTCCCACCAAGCTGCATAAATGTCCCAGCATACCTGACAACTAATTGTATATAGAGTGTCAATAATTAAAAGGATGTAGAATTAAGAGAGCCTGATTAAGATGTGACTCACTTGGGAAGAGAATCAGAGTTGTTGGATGTGGTTATAGACTGGAATGATAAGTTTCTATTTTTAAAAAGTCACCACTTTTATATGAAGAACCCTTATCCAATTCCTTACTATTTTTTGTTTTTACATCCCTGAAAAGTCAAGACTCAGGAGACATGAGCTTGACATTCAACTTAGATCTCTGTCAGAGTCTACTCAAAAGCAGTGTTTTGTTTTTGTTTTTTGGCATATGAAGTGTATGGAGGAATCCTGAGGTGCAGAACAGTGATTAGAACTATACCTAGTTTTTCAGCGTCACTTGGCATCTTGTAAATACAAATCAAAACCACAGTGAGATACCACCTCACACCAGTCAGAGTGGCTAAAATTAACCACTCAGGAAATAACAGGTATTGGCGAGGATGCGGAGAAAGGGGAACCCTCCTACACTGTTGGTGGGAATGCAAGCTGGTGCAGCCACTCTGGAAAACAGGTTCCTCAGAAGGTTGAAAATAGAGCTACCCTACAACCCAGCAATTGCACTACTGGGTATTTACCCTTAAGATACAAATGTAGTGATCTGCAGGGGCACGTGTACCTGAGTGTTTATAGCAGCAATGTCCACAATAGCCAAACTATGGAAAGAGTCCAGATGTCCATCAACAGATGAATGGATAAAGATGTGGTATATATATACAATGGAATACTAGGCAGCCATCAAAAAATGAAATCTTGCCATTTGCAACAATGTGGATGGAACTAGAGGGTATTATACTAAGCGAAATAAGTCTTGTCAGAGAAAGACAATTAACATATGATCTCTCTGATATGAAGAATTTGAGAGGCAGGGCAGGGGGTCGTGGGAGGAAGGGAGGGAAAAATGAAACAAGATAGGACCGGGGAGGGAGACAAACCATAAGAGACTCTTAATGTCAGGAAACAAACTGAGGGTTGCTGGAGGGGAGGGGGATGGGAGGGATGGGGTGCCTGGGGGATGGACATTGGGGAGGGTATGTGCTATGGTGAGCGCTGTGAATTGTGTAAGACTGATGAATCACAGATCTGTACCCCTAAAACAAATAATACGTTATATGTTATTTAAAAAGAAAAAAGAAAAAAAAGTAATGATTTTAGAGCGACTTTTTTAAAATTAGAGATCAACATTAAAAATTCTAAATTTCTTACATTAAAAAAATTTTCCCATTAAAAAAAAGAAATATACATAGTTTTTAATGGTGTTTTATCTAAATGACTGGTTAATAAATTTCTCTTTCAACCTCTGGTACATCTATTGTCTGTTGTTAATTCATCAGTCATTTGTTAACATCTGCTGTTGGCTGACTCTTGAGTGACATAGTAACAAAGAAGGTGCATACCTAGCCCCCAGGAGCTCACAGGTTAATGGGAGAGGCATGCGTGTGCGTGGACACACATGGCACCAGACTGATGGGGGTGCAGGGACAAACCGCTGTGGGGGCAGAGTAGGGACCATTTCTGTTCTGAAGCTAATTTTAAGTTAGTATCTCAAAGTAATCAAGATTCTTACTCTCTCTGCCTGAATCCCACTTAGTTCCTCAGACTGACTACACGCATTTGGCAAGAATATGAATTCTCAAGTGTTTTCAGGCAATTTCACTTTTCCTTTACTTCTCTGCTATTACGATGCGGTTGTTTTCATCTCTCAGTGAACTGTCGTGTTATTTCACACTTGTCTGTTTCTGATTTATTTGTTCTCTCCTTTAAAATAGCACAGTTTGAAGTTTTATCTCAAAAATTCTAAATTGGAATGGTAGCTCACAATATAACTAAAGCTGTCTTTTTATGTGTTAAGAAAAGGACCAGCTCCAAACAGGAGTTTACCTGAATAATTTTTTAAAGGAATCTATGCTGGGCTTTGAAGTTGACGAATAGGGCATTCTATACCTGAAAACTTTTTGGTAAAAATTAGTTACATGTAGGTAAAATACAGAATTTTGAGAAAGCAGGTGACTACAGAATTTTGAGAAAGCCAAGAAATGACATTGTCTATGATGATTGTGCAAACTCGGGGCAGTCTTTTAATAGGCCAGAGCCACCATGGAAACTCTGAGAATCACTTCTCCAAAGCTAACTCAGGTAGCCATTGAAGGTTATGGAGCCCTGGGGTATGTTGTTTCCTGTAGTCTGTACCACTTAGGAGTCAACCAGAAACTTCTAGTTGCTCTTAGGTCTTGTGCTCAGATGGCTGAAATTTCTGGCCAGTAGGTGATGTTAAACTAAATCCTTTAGCACTGGGGAAGGAGAAAAAGCCAGAGGAGTAACTGGACTGGAGAGTGATTACTCCGCTTGTGGAGGGCTAGGCTATCAAGGCAGCCAAGTAGCAATCCGCAGTGATATTCCAGCCTCCGGCACTTACAGTGCTGAGCTTGAGCCACTTAAGTCACTGGAAGAACATTCCGGAAAGTCTCCCCCACAGTATCTAGGAAAGTAGGAGAGTATGCCCCATTAAAGTGGTACGTGGACTTTGGGGGATCCATGCTGACTGGTTAAGAAGAATGTAATTTCTTTAAGATAACAGAGCAAGAGGGTTTATATAGGAATATCTTTGCTTAAAAGCTTTTCCTTTGAAATCATTGTTTTCTTACATACTAAATTACTTTCTCCCTTATTTTATAAGCACCTATACCTGTACGTTACTAATAATATACTGGTAATAATCTTCAATGGAGTCCTATTTTAAAGGGTTTAGCCTAACCACAGCTGTCGTAATTTTGTAGGTAAGTTGTGATGTGTATTTTTCTGAAGGATCATGGACAGATTTCACTTACCTCTAAGTATCAATGACGTAATTGGGGCTATTTTGTTAATTTCACATGCAAATGGTTTAGTTTCAGTTAATGATGTATTTCAAGGTGCGCCTGGGTGGCTCAGTTAGTTGGGCGTCTGCCTTCGGCTCAGGTCATGATCCCAGGATCCTGGGATCCGTTCCCACATCAGCGCCCTGCTTAGCGGGGAGCCTGTTTCTCCCTCCCCCTCTGCCTGCCGTCTTTCTGCCTACCTGTGTGCATGCACACTCTCTGTCTCTGCCAAGTAAATAAAATCTTAAAAAATAACATGTTTCAGGTGTGAACTATATTGTAGTACTCCAAAGCAGAATTACCAATAACTAAAACTGTTTAGAAAAGTTACAGTCTCAAAATTCTCATTTGTAACTATAGCTATAGTTAGGAATTTTTAATTTTTAAGACTGTAATCTATTTGTCTATAAGCAAAATAATCAAGTCTATGCCCAAATAACATAAAACCTAAATAAAATTTTGGGGTGGGAAGTGTCTACACCTAAAGATTTAAATTTTCCCCTGATTAATTGAAATCTCAATGGGAATTAAAAAAACTTGACAAATTGATTCCAAAAATAATAGAATAGTACAGAAAAGCAAGTAAGATAGAATAGCGGATGCATTTTTAAAAGATTATTTCCTAATTAGATAAAAGGCTATAATTAAAAACTGGATTTTATTGCAGTACTAGACAGTCCAGTGGAACAAAATGCAGAATCTAGTTAGAGCTGCATGGATATATTGAAATTTAGAATGTGGTAAATAGGGCATTTCCTATCAGTAGAGAAAAGAGAAATTATATTTAGAAATCAGTATTTCATATGGGAAGACATTTATAGGATATTTAAGGAATTTGTAGTTTTGATTTTATAGGCTTTTGCCTTATATTGACTCTAGGAACTAATCAACAAAATATTTGACCCACTGTACTTTTCCTGAGCTGATGCCACATGCACAAAGAAAAATTATCTATAGAAACCAAAACACCGGACTGTCATTGGTTGGCAGGGAGATGGAAGTGTAAGTGGGAGTGGCATCCAGGAGTCTGGGTGAAACAGTGTACCACTTACCAAGATCGTAGGTGGGTCTGTTTCTCTTCTTCATTAATTACTTGCAAATTTTATAGAGGTGTTCTTAGTTTAGTCTTGTGAAAGCTACAAAATGTAGGGGCTTGCCTTACATCACGTGTGTGTGTGTGTGTGTGTGTGCGCGTGCGTGCGTGCGTGCACGCGCGCACACGCAGATCATAGTAACTACAGCTTGAAGCCAGCCAGCTTTAGGACACTGTTTTGAGATTTGCCACTTCCCCATTATTATCCTTTGTCCCTATTCATGTTACGCTGCTCAGACATGATTCTCTGTGTATTTTGTTCTGTCTGCCTCCCTCCACTAGGAGAGGCCGGCTTCAGACTCCTGGCAGAAACTGGAGAAGTCTCGAGAGTATAAGAACAGTAACCAGCTCCGGGAGTACCAGCTGGAGGGGATGAACTGGCTTCTTTTTAACTGGTATAACAGGTGAGGAACCGGAACCAGGGCTGTCTTCACAGACACTTAGCCTCCAAAGTGTTTGTACCTGGAGGTAGGTTGTCACCTCAGCCTGCTTAGAACAGCAGTAGCTAGCAAGGTGGTGAGAAAGTGCGACCTAGCCGTGGTTTAGGGTACCAATCTTTGTGTATGAGGCACGCCAAGACTCTACGTCAGGTGATTCTCCAGTTACAGGAATGATTTTAGACATTGTTGACTTTATGCTTCTTTTTTCTTTGCCATCCTAGCCAAAAGGTTAGGCCCAACCTAGATGAAACAAAATCCAAAAGATCGTTCTAATTCTTTAGCAAAAATTGGCTCTAAAATGAAGCAGATCTGGATTGTAGCCCCAACTCTGCCACTTGCTTGTGAGCCCTGGATATTCTAGACTTGGGCTGTACCACTCTGTTTTGGAATCTTTGTGCTTCAGTTCCCATCAGAATCTAGATGAAACAGATGAAATTTGAGATTTTTGTAGCATTCTAGAGTGTACCCCTAGTACGAGTTGAAAGACAGCATGCTGCAGTGGAGAACACACAAGATGGGGCCCTGGTGACCTGTGTCCTAGCATAGTCTGTGCCGCTTATAGAGCCACTTGGAGCATTGCTCCCCTAAGCTTCCCAGTACCCACCTGTGCAGTGAGGAGTGAGACTGCCGGGGGCCACACCCTTTGAGTGCCCTTGCTCTGTGCAGTCTGGGATTCTGGATCACCAGGAGAGACCAACATTTTTAGTCTGATAAGAGATTTATTGTGTGGAATAAAAGTTCACCCTCGATGACACAAATAATGGACAACAAAAATCACGTAACTTATCTTCTTGTTTTTGCCTTGGCTTCCATGAAGTTTGTCAGGTATAGAAATTGGCTTAGGTCCGAGGCATATTTTTTTTCTCCTTGTGTCTCACTGTTATTTTAATTTTTAGTATTTTCAGCATATAGCGCGTGGACGTCTTTCTTATATTTTCTCTCAAGTTGCTGTAATTCCTTTTTGGAAGTAGGGTATGACTCATAAGAATAAAAACATGCCTCAGTTGCATCTCTAGAAAATGCAGACAAGGCCCTTCACCGATGACCTTATAGGTCAAGGTGTGCTTCTGAAGTATCTTTTTAGTTACACCCAACCTCTCCCACTTTCCTGTATCGATGATGAATTGTCTGTATTTCTTACTCTATGCAGAAAAAACTGTATTTTGGCTGATGAGATGGGCCTTGGAAAAACCATCCAGTCCATCACATTTCTCTCAGAGATATTCCTCCGGGGAATCCATGGGCCCTTCCTCATCATCGCCCCTCTCTCCACCATCACGAACTGGGAGCGGGAGTTCCGGACGTGGACGGAGATGAATGCCATTGTGTACCACGGCAGCCAGATCAGCAGGCAGATGATCCAGCAGTACGAGATGGTGTACAGAGACGCACAGGTGAGTGTCGGAGACCTGGAGACAGCCCGATGGCATCGTTCAGAACAGCCTTCCTGTCACTTAGCTTCAGGAGTTTTAACGCCCTGTACCCCGGGTTACTGTTGACCGACTTTGTAGAGTCTTCTGTCTATTGAGTCAGACTTCTTGTTCCTCCTTGATAGTTTAGTTTGTGATAAAACATAGGATTTGTAGGGCCTGCTTTCCACTCTCTGAAATATGCCAGAGGCTCTTTTTAGGATACCGAAAGCTTGACTTCTTGGTTAGCTTATGAAGTTGCTTTGATGTGCAGAAGACTTTATTTGACTTGTGATATTCTCAGTGAAAAAAACTAAGTGGAAGAATTAGTGTACAGAGGATGGGTTCTTAGCCAGGGAGTTTGGAGAGGAGGTTAACAGGGAAGGATAAAGAGAAGACAGGATTTAAATTGTTAAAAGCATAATAGACTACGGGAGTTTTTGGATTTTGTTACTTATAATCACTTTACTGAGTATGCTTGTAAGCCTGTCCTGGCCACTGGTTTTTATAATCAAGCAAGGTGAAATTAAATGAATCCAACCAGAGGAAAGCCAGTGCTCTCCCCCAGGAGTTTTATTAACAGCAAAAGGAGACACTTGGAGGAAATTTAAGATGTGCTCCAACATGATGCAGCTCTGCTTTTTAATGGCAACACTAAGATAGGTACAAGACAAAGATGTGTCCTGCCTGGTAGATCTTGTACTGGTGAATCAGGAAACGTGCTTTGAACCTATGCTAGAACCCCAGTTACAAGGTGAAATTAACCATATCTGAAAAGGAGCAAAGAAGGTCTCCTTGGGTATTCAGGCTCTGTGTGGTTGAGACCAGTCCTGGCTGGGAATGTGTGAATCAATACGCATCTGCTTTCCTTACCATGGCAGTTAATAAATAAAAGGCTTCCTTGCTGTGTCTTCTGTATTTGCTCATATGTCTCACCATTGTGAGGGCTCATGTCTCTTACTTCTGTTTCATCGATGTAACTAGGTCTCTCACTTGTCTCAATAGCTGGTTCATCCTTCTGTTCTCTTTTCCAAACGAGGAAGTACAGTGCTTACTGGCTTCTCTTACCTAGGCCCTAGCATTTCTCTGTGCTGCCTCCTCTGCTCCCGCTGGGAACGCATCAGCTGAATTCTGTAATCATGGCGTAAAGCTTCACCTTCCGTTGTGTCACCCTCAGGGAAACCCCCTTTCAGGAGTCTTCAAGTTCCATGTTGTCATCACAACGTTTGAGATGATCCTGGCAGACTGCCCGGAGCTGAAAAAGATTCACTGGAGCTGTGTGATAATTGACGAAGCCCACAGATTGAAGAACAGGAACTGCAAACTTCTGGAGGGTCTAAAGCTCATGGCCCTGGTGAGAGCTAGCAAGCTCTTTACATTGACACAGGTTCCATCTACTCACTATGGAAGCATCCTGTAGCCATTCTGCATGTAGCTTACTTGTGCACAGTCTGTTTATTCTCAGTTTTCTTTTTGCCATCTATATCTGTGATAGTGCAGGAATCAGAAGGTTTTTTTTGTTACAAACTGGGTCAACAATTTGACCTTTGCCACAAATAGATTCCCAGGGGAACCCAGGGTAGTCTTAAATACCATGAAATTTGTGACCTGTAAACGTAAGGTGTTTCAGCTTGTTTCCAAGACCCTGAATGATCTGGTACCAAGGATGATGGCCTTGGCACAGTGCCCAGTATGTAGGGGGTAGTGATAATGAATGAATGGATGAATGGATGGATGGATGTTGCTTTCACTAATGTGAAATCGCTGCTGGAATCGGTGTGAAAGGGCGGTTGATCTATTAATTGACCGTGCCTGTCCTGGAACAGTGGCATCCTATCTTTTTTCATAAAAGCAAAACTGAATTGCCCCAAAGTGAGCACAGAATGCCCTGACTTCAAGACCATACTCACATATGGCTCAGACACTGCTTATCATGTGCTGTTAATTTGTGCAGGAACACAAAGTGCTGCTCACTGGGACACCCTTGCAAAACTCTGTGGAGGAGCTCTTCAGCTTGCTGAATTTTCTGGAGCCATCACAGTTTCCTTCAGAGACTGCTTTCTTGGAGGAATTTGGAGATCTGAAAACAGAGGAACAGGTAAATAGGGGCCTGAGGATTGAGGAGACAATGTGATGATTACCTTCACCATCGAGGCCAGAACAAGTCATTGTGGGGACAGGTATTAGCAAGTTCTCACATCCCTGCTAAAATGAGCATTACCTCTTTTATTTCATTTGTTGATGTTGAGGAGGGTAAACTGATTATTAGGCGTTCCTATTACTCTGGAGGTATAAATGAATCAGCATCCAAAATATATCCTATGTTAGCATATCTGGCCTCTTACCTTTGTTGATCTCATGTGTGAGGTCAGTGAACTAAGGAACGTGGTGCCTTCCTCGGCTTCTTCATCCTTCATCCTTCCTCCTACATAATCTGCAACACGTTCCCAGGCTCATCTTCTTGAGTACAACAAACTACACAGTAGTGAGGAAAAGAAGGCAGTCATATACTAGAATAGTTGGTAAGTCCAGTTTTGTCCAAATCACCCAGATTTCCTCAGTTTTCAAAGATCTAATCCTGAGTCTAGCTTATTAGACTAAAAGCTAATTCAGAACAGCTAACATGAATAAGTGTCTATCTCTGTTGGGTAGAAATCTTGACTAGAAATTGCAGAAATAAACCAGACAAGTTTAAATGCCATAAGGACAAGTAATAGAATTAGAGGAGAGAAGGTCACCTCTGTTTGGGAATCAGGAAAGCCTTCATGGAGAGAGAATAGTTTGGAAATGAACTTTGAAAGGTGGGTATATTTTCAGTCATGGAGAGAAAAGATGGTGACTACTTTGCACAGGAATAAAAACACCTGGCATAATCAGCTATGGAACTTATTCAGTTATAGGGAGTCATCTGGTTGAGCTGGAAACAGGGTTGATGAATTGTGAAGTATGAGGCTAGAGGAGGGGGTGAGGATTATATTGTGGGAAGGTCTTCGAAGATGGTTTGAAGAATTTGGGAGGTATTAGGGAAACAGTGCAAGGCTTTGATTGCAGGAATGACATGATTAGTTCCACTAAATTAAGCTAGCAATGGTGTGAGAGTGGGTTGGGGCAGAGAATTGAGGGACTGAGAAGGTTTGGGAATTTCACTAACATGTCAGGAGTACACTCTGTGGTTCAAGTCTGTTTATTTCTACTTCTGTGGCAAGTCAGACTTTCAGAGCAATGAATAATCAAACTTCATTCCACTTCTCTATGTTTGCAGTATCTCTTATTCTTTCAAAAGCCAGCTCCCAACCCTCTCTCCGTTTTTGGACCATTAGCAATGTGTCCTCTTCTCCCGTTGCACTTATTTTGTGGTATGCATTTTTTCTTCTTCCTAGACAATGACCTCCTTGAGGACAAGGCCCACCTCTTCTCCAAAGTTGTGTTTGTTGTATTGACCAGCACAGTGTCTGGCATATAGTATACTCTAAATGATTCAAGGTATGAACCAAGTGAAGGGCAAAGCTGAACCCAGCATGTGGCAGATTGGCATTTGTCCATATCTTTAATAATTATCTAGTTGTGTCTTTTCTCTTTGGGATCTTATATATATAGTAATTCCTGATCCACTTGGGGGATAGATTCCTAAATACCATGGTTGGTAAAATCGAGGTTCCGTGAATGGGTTAGATTTAAGATTGGGGTTAGTTAGGAGAAAACCACAAAAATGGCATCAAATGTCTATATTTTAAATCACAGGAAATAAAAGTTCTAGAGTGCATCAGCTTCCAAAGCAAAGCATATTCATCAGTGTTTAAAATCTGCTCTAACAACTCTACTAAATCACTGTCTATAAGTCACTTTATATTTTTTCCAGGAAGCATTGACACCACACACAGCTTATTTATGCAGAATGTACCCCCTTTTAAAACATTGTTTTGAAAGATTTTATTTATTTGAAAGAGAGCTGTTGAGAGAGAAAGCACGGTCAAAGGGGCGGGGGGCACAGAGGGAGAGGGAGAAACAGGCTTCCCGCTGAGCAAGGAGCCAGACAAAGGGCTCAGTCCCAGGACACCTGGACCATGACCTGAGCCAAAGGCAGATGCTTAATGGACTGAGCCACCCAGGGGACCTGAAACATTTTTGAACAGCCCTTTATGACTTGAAACTCGACCTCTTGCACTTGCCCTTCCTTATTTTATTTTCCCACCAGGATTAATCTTATTGATACCATGTTATAGCTCAGGGTTAAGTCAGGCACCTTGATTTTGAATCCCTTTTCTGTCGTTGTCTTCTTGGGAGAGGGAGCAGGTCACCTTGCCAGTGCAGTCAGGTGAGTAGAGATCTGCTGTCCAGGTCCGGGCTGTTAGGAGAAGAACAGACAGATGATAGCAAAGACTGCTGTCAGCTCAAAGTGCCCCTGATGTGGCAGCTTGCGTGATGGCACGGGAGACTCCTCTTACAGCATTAACTCTCTACATGCTGCTATTCCAAACATGTTTGCTGCCGCTACTCAGAAGCTGCAGGAGGGGTCCACCTCCAGATTGCCTCTCCTTTTTTTTTTTCTTAACCTGAGATACGATTGACATATAACTTTAGTTTCACATGTGTGTGATAATGGTTCAATGTACGTACATGTTATGAAATGATCACCATACTAAATCTAGTTAAACGTCTGTCACACACGACTATAGTTTCTGTCTTTAGTGATGAGAACTTTTAAGATCTCCTCTCTTAGCAGCTTTCAAATATACAGTATTATTAACTGTAGTCAGTATGTTCTAAATTTCATTCCCAGGACTGACTGATTGCATATCTGAAAGTTTTCACCCCTTCGGAGCCCCCTTCACACATTTCGCCTGCCCCCAGATTGCCTCTACTTTTTTACTTTGTTCTCTCAGTATCTAAGTCTCTCCTTTGCAGTGTGTCACTTGCCCCTCCTCGCACAGCTTAAGTTGTCCTCAAGTCATTGCTGCACCATGCATACATGATAGAGCGAGACGGATTTGTTTTCGCTGTCTTAGAGAGTAGGTACTATCTTTTATATCTTTCTCCATTTATCTTGTTAGGTTGCCACCTAGGTTCTCAGTGACTACTTGGGAATTAAAACAGATCCCTTCTTTCCTTGAGGTCCAATTATAAACTCCCCATGTTCAGGGATTAGTCATGATCTTGTATTCAGTGTACTACCGTAGTACTGTGATTAGCTGTTCAGGAGAGTGTAGTGAAGGTCGGACTACCCCGATCATCAGTCATTGAAATCAGGTATGGGTAGGTGAACAGGTCTTATTTCCCTGGACAGGTGAAGAAACTGCAGTCTATCCTAAAACCCATGATGCTTCGGCGGCTGAAAGATGATGTGGAAAAGAACCTTGCTCCCAAACAAGAGACTATCATTGAAGTAGAGCTGACCAATATCCAGAAAAAGTACTACCGTGCCATCCTGGAGAAGAACTTTTCCTTTCTGGCCAAGGGGGCAAATCAGCACAACATGCCCAATCTCATCAACACCATGATGGAGCTGAGAAAGTGCTGCAACCATCCCTACCTGATCAATGGTGAGTCCGGGAAGCAGGGAGCAGCTCGGGCCTGCCGTGGGTCTCTGCCAAAAGTTAATGATAACCAACAGTCCTATGTATTGAGTTCCATTAAATGCGAGGATGTATGGATGGTCACCTTTTTATGATGTATGAAACTGAGTCTCAGAGAGGTTGGTGCATCTGGGTAAGCCATCTAGTAGTGAGTGCACAGAGCTAAGTTCTCTACCAACTCTCTGCTATCAGAAGATGGACAGCACTCATCAGTCTGCTGACCTTTATTTACCTGCAGTCCGGCCCACACTGGGCCCTTCGGGGCAGGGAGTTATATTACTTAGCTGAATAAATGATCATGATGCAATCCACAGGTAAATTAACAGTTAACTGTAATAACCAGAGGACATGTCAGAAGCTTTTTTTATGATAAAACTTTCCGATAAAATTTTAAATCAAAATGGGGCTTGGATTTGCTAATAGCTAGTTTTTATGATGTCACGAGGTATGCCTTTTTGTCACCTCTCTGTGGAGGTTTCTTTACTTGAATGAGTCAGCTTGGTATCTTAACTGAGGTTTCCCA
Organism: Ailurus styani; assembly: GCA_002007465.1. Classification (NCBI taxonomy): domain Eukaryota; kingdom Metazoa; phylum Chordata; class Mammalia; order Carnivora; family Ailuridae; genus Ailurus; species Ailurus styani. The sequence continues at coordinate 273,038 of LNAC01000740.1, forward strand.
AGAAAGCAGAGCACCTGTGTTCTCTGCACGATGGTCCTGCTCCCACCACAGAGCCCTCTGCTGAGGGCATGGACCAGGTGTGCACACAGAGCACCGCCTAACTGGACTCTTGGTCTGGATCTAGGAGTTCACATCATTTTTTTTAGGATCTGTAAAGCAGAGAGCAGCTTTTACCCTCAGAGTTTGTTCAAGGAATAGTTTTGTTCCATTCCTTTTTAGGGGCAGAGGAGAAAATTCTGGAAGATTTCCGAAAAACCCACAGTCCTGATGCCCCTGACTTTCAGCTGCAGGCCATGATTCAAGCAGCAGGGAAGCTGGTGCTGATTGATAAACTGCTCCCTAAGCTGATTGCAGGTGGTCACAAAGTACTCATCTTCTCCCAGATGGTGCGCTGTCTCGATATCCTGGAAGATTATCTCATCCAGAGAAGGTGAGACCTTGTCTCAGAGCTGTGCATCAGACGCTGCAGGCAATTCTCTTTCGGGTACCTTTTTGATTAATCTAAAATCTATGCTTTGACAACAACAAAACATTCAAACATGGAGAAAAGTAATCTCCTAAAGATTGACTGAAATTCAGAGTTAAATCCTGTGACCAAGTAAGCCCAATTTTAACTGTCTAAAGGGAATTTCACGGGCTGTGATGTGGAGCCCTTGCTTTGCTTAAGAAGGAAATTCTCCATGTTTATTTGTATTCTCTTTAGTTGTAAGAAACAGAATTCAAAAGCATTAGAGAAGAGAAGGTTAAGACAATGCATTTTCTTTTTTTTTTTTTCCTTTCCTTTTTTTTCCCCCTTAATAATGAGAGAAATACATCCTGGAAAACATCACTATGTCAAGTTGCTAAAAGAGTGCAAGCTGATAGCTCACAAAAAAAGAATTGGGGATACTTTATGTCCTTTCTCAGCAAACCCTCTAAGGTTTTATGATACACTAGCTATGGCATTCCAATCTATGTTCTTGTTCATACTCCTGGAAGTTCTGTCACTCATGCCGGTGAAAAGTCTGTGGTGTTATGTTACGTGGGCTGTTTGGATTCTGTGTGGGCATTACATTTGTTACTTTATACAGTGGACCTTATGCTTCCAGTCACTGGATACATCAATGATCCATAAATGATAAAGGAATTTTTAAGAATTTATGCAATGGTAAAAGACTTTTCAAGGTCATAGAAACTATTAGTTTAAGCATTGCTAAGTTTAAAGGAAAGCTTTTTGGTTTCATAAAGTAATCACAGCAAATCACAGTTGTCTTAAATATTCTGATCCTTGAAAATTCTGTTTGCTATTGTAACATGTAATTTATAGAAGGAGTATTAAAAGAAGTGACAGATTCAACTATGGGATATGCTGACATTTAATGTTGCATAAATAATTTTCCAAAGCAGAGTCGCACAGCGGAAGCGTGCTGGGCCCATAAATAATTTTCCAAAATCAAATTAGACAATAGACTTTCTCAGAGTCCTATAATGGAGGTCTTTGGGTAGAGAATTCTTGAGACTTACATAATTTTTTTCTTTGAGGAAGGTATAATGAGTAAATCAAAACTAGTTAAAGCTATTTCATGTTTTATAAATTCACTATAGATTAGGAACCCATTGCCAGAACACTTGCTGCTTATAAATACGTTATCTTACTTTTCAAAATACATAAAACTACTAGTTCGGAGTTAGTTTTTTTTTTTTAAAGAACCCCCCAAATGAGTAACAGTGTAATTAACAGACTTTTACTAAGTATAAATGTCTTTATTTAGCTCTTTTTTATCCTATTTGTCCTTACCTGTTCCTCATTTTGTTTTCAAATTATTTAAGTATTAATTTCTCTTGAAAATACAGACATATATAACCCCTCCGTCTCCAAGCTCCTACTCATACTCTGAGGGGGGTTTTTTGTCTTTTTCATTTTGTGCGTTACAAGCATTTAGTTTTGTTGTCCATTTGTTTATATTCTACATTCTACTTTGTCCTTCACCTTTTTATTTAATATATCATGATTTTTTTTTAACTTATTTTCTACAACATAATTTTGATGATATTCCATCTCCTAGGTTGTTCCCAGTTTTTCAGGATTTTTAAGGAACTCTGTGGTTATCCCTTTAGGGTCATTGTGAATGTTCCCAGTTACTTCCTTAGGATAAATTTTGATTTCCTTAGGATAAATTTTAAAAGCACTTAATACATATTTCCAAAACACCCTCTAGAAAGATACTGTTACTTTTATGCCTTTCAGCAGTGCTTCCCCCTCCCCATACTGTGATCAGTAATGTTTCTGCCACTTAATCTTAGCTAATCCAGTGAGCCAAAATTATGGTCTCTTGTTTTAAGTTGTATTTCTGAGTAATAATGAGAGTAAATATTTTCCATATATATTAGCTCTTTACAGTTTTGTGTACGTGAACTTCTTATTCATGTTCTTCCTGCGTTTTCTGTTGCTCTTTGCCTTTTTGTTATAAGAATGACTTGTTTACTTAAGAATATAGCATAAATACTTACCCAGTGTTGTTTTTGACTTTTTGTTTATGAGTATGGGTTTTGTTTATCCTTTTTTTTTAGAAGTTTCAAGTTTTGTAATAGTCAAAACTCGCATTTTTAAAACAGCTTTAAATTAACTTAAATGCTTATTTATGCTTAAATTTAAAGTTAAATGCGTAAACTAATAGGCTTAAAAAGGCTTCCCCTATCTCTCAACCACACACTTTTATAAATATTCTTGAGTATTTTCTTTACACTTTTTTTTGTGTGGTTTCTTCACCCCGGCTGCGTTCAGCAAGGTTCTGGCCTTAATATCATCGTTACTTTTCTTTTTAATTTAGTTTTTATTTCCAGCAAAGTTATACACGCACATATTTTAAAGAGCCAAACTATTTTGTTAGACTTTCAAAAAAGTGCCTTTCCTGATAGCACCCTTCCCACCCAGCCGCAGATACTCTTACTTTAAATTCTTTTTGTGCTGTTTCTTTGAGTATTTATAGCTATACCTAAATAATGTTAGTAGTTGTAATTTCTTTCTAGTAGTTGTAAGTTTTTTAGTTTTAGGTGTTACCTATTCCCAGTGTGGAAGACGAGCATTTGTCTTCTCTCATTGTCCCATGTCACCGCCACAGGACTTAGGCAAATGCTAAGCAACAGCCCAGTCAGCTAGTATACTGTTTATGACTTTTTTTCTCAAATAATTTTTAGTTTCCTGAAACTAAAAATTATCTTTTTATTTGATTGCCTGTTTTTCTATTTCCCTATTACAATTTCAGCTCCAAAATGTACCCTGGTTGTCTAAATCTCCTCTTGTGATGGTCCAGCATGTCTGCAGCATCTGCTCAGGGCTGGCCCTCCCATGCGGCCTCTCTCCTGCCAGGTGCTCCTCCCTCCTGGTCCACGCCGCCACCTCTCCCTGCCTTCATCACACTGACAAGTGTCTTCCCTTCCCACTTGAAAGAAATCTCCTTGGTGGATTCCATGGATGGCTTCAGGGAGCTTCTGAGGAAGGGTAGATGATAAGTAAATGTGGACAATCCCTGGAATGTCCTCAGTCTACTCTCATTCTTGAGTAACAGTTTGGCTAGGTTTGGGATTCTAGGTTAGAAATAATTTCCCCACAGAATTTTGAGAGTTTGGTCTACTGTCTTTAGCTTCCATGGTTGCTGCTTAGAAGTTCAAAGCCTTTGTGCTTCCTCGTCTGTGTATTGTGACATGTTTTTCTGTTCAGAAGCTTTGATTTCTCCTCTTTGTCTCAGAGCTGTGGAATTATATACACTGAACTGTCCTTTGTATGGGATCCGTTGAACTGGATACTGAGCAGGTCTTTCTCATCTGAAATCTGTGTTCCTTCAGTTCTGGGGAATTTGTGTTTTACATTCCATTTAAAAACTTTTTGTTCTGTTTTCTCTTTGTGGAACTCCGATCATATATGCATCAGACCTTCTGGACTGGTCAGCTGATTCTCTTTCCTTCCCATCTCACTATGTTTTGCTACACCTCTGATGGAATTCTTTCTTGTATTCTGTCCTCCCCCTTTAACCCCTGGTTTTCATTATGTAATTGTATTTTCAATTGCCTGGAATGTTTTCTTCTCTAATTTTTCAATTTTCATAGCATTTAACTGGTTGTTTCACAGATGCACACTGTCTGCCTTTCTGAGATGAATCATCATAGAGGTGTTTTTTTTTTTAACCTTCCAACAGTGTCTGTTTTCTCCAAGTCAGATTTTTTTTTCTTTTTGTTCGTTTGTATCCCTTTCACATTAGAGCTCTGGGTTTGCCTTTTTTTCCTTTCAGCACTTTTAAATGTTACTGCACTGTGTTCTGGCCCCATGGTTTCTGACAAGGAGGTCTGCTGTATATAATATGTTGTTTTACTGTGATTTTATTTTAAATCAGTTTGACTGTAATGTGTGGCATTCATCCATGCAGATTTTACTGAGCTTCTTAAATTTGTACATGTTTATCTTTCACCCAGTTTTGAAGTGCTTGGTCAGTATTCCTTCAGTTTCTTTTTTCCTTTTGCCCCATTCTTTTCTTTCTTTGTGAGACTCCAATCACCTGTATGTTTGACCTTCTCATATTGTCCCACTTTCCATAGGCTCTATTATTCTTTTGTCTCAGTCTGATTTTTTTGTCTTCCAGCACTCTGGCTTCTTTCTCAGTCATTTCTGCCCTGCTTATTACTACACCTATTCAGTGCTTTCCATAGATTGTATTCTAGTTCTAAGCTTTCCACGTGATTCTTACTTTTGTGTTCCTTTGCTGTGATTTCCTGTCTTTTCTTTATTACATAGATTCCTTCCCTGAGTGTAACTGTAATAGTTGCTTTAATTATAAGATTTTAGATGTGACACCTGTTGATTGTCTTTTCCCTTAATAATGGGTCACATTTCTCCTGTTTCATCACACAATTTCATTGCATAATTTTGGGGTTTACCCTGAATATTGTGAATATTTTGTTGTGGAGATTCAGGATTCTGTTCTGTTGCTGTGAAGAGGGTGAGTTTTATTTGGAGGCAGTTAACTAGGTGAGACTCAGCATGCGCTTCCTGTCAGCGTCTGGTCAGCAGCAGCTCCGGGCTGAGCTGTGGCTGCCTTCAGTCTCCCCAAGCGTGTGTGAGGTGGAGAGGTCAGCCAGTCTTTGGTAGAGTCTATAGCCAGAGTTTGTGGTTCACTGTCTCCGTGTCTCTGCTTTCTGTAGATCCCTTCTGCCCCCTGGCAGTCCTGGTTGCCCCAGACTCCTTCTTCTGGTGCCTCTGGTCCGAAAGACAGTGGCTCTTTATCCAGTTGGCAGTCGCCCTGCACCTCTGCCGCCATGACGGTGGCTTCCCCTCTGGCCGACACTGCACGTTTCTGTTCTCTCCAAAATCTGCCTTCTTGCCTCAACTCCCTACTGCCCTCAGATCAGTTTTTCTCTTCATGTCTGGGTTTTTAGTTAGTTTTTTTGTTTTGTTTTGTTTTGTTTTGTTGTATTTTGTCCACTTTGTGGTCGTTACTTGCTGGAGGGCTGGTGTGTGAGGACCTCCCCACTCCATACCCGAAGCAGAGCCCCTGTGACTCAGGTCAGAGGCTTCCCTCCTGTGTGTGAACACTGTCCGTTTAGCTGGACCACGGTGTCTATATTTGTCTATATTTCAGGGTGTCTCTCCCCCTCTCTTCTGCCTGGAGGATGGGAACTTGATTGTACTGGGAGCCGACTCTGGGGAAGGGTTGGAGAGAAGTAACTGGTTGGTATCTCCTGGGTAGAGCGTAGTACAGGTCTTCTATTTTTACCCTCTTCGAGGCTGGGGTGGGGGATCTGTGGGCTGATACTTTCACAGATATTCAGCTAGTTCCTCTGTTTTAGACTCTGCATCCCCGTTTTCAGAGCTACCTGGTACCACCAATGCCTGATCCTTTTGGGTATTCTACAGTATTGAATTAAGTTCTTTCTTTTTTTTTTCTTTCCTTCTTTCCTTCCTTCCTTCCTTCCTTCCTTCCTTCCTTCCTTCCTTCCTTCCTTCCTTTTCTTTTCTTTTCTTTCCTTTCCTTTCCTTTCCTTTCCCTTTCCTTCTCAGTAGGTTCCATGTCCAGTGTGGATCCCAACACAGGGCTTGGACTCAGGACCCTGAGATCAGGAGTCGGATGCTTAACCTACTGAGCTACCCAAGCACCCCTTGAATGAATTTTTTTCTCACCTGGGAATCTTTAAGTGGATTTCTGGATTTCTTATTATCTTACCTTTCAATCTTTACTATTTCTGTAATTTTGGCAAATGGTACAAAATGGGGATCTCATTTATTTCCAAATGTGTCTGATTTTTTGTTTATTAAATAGTAAATAGTACATCTTTTCCTCCATTCATATAAAACACTGTCCGTAAGATATACTTGTTATCTATGCTGGTGTGTGTCTAACCTTTGTATTCTTTTGATCAGTATTTCTATTCCTTTGGTCTTGAGGATAAACTTCAGAGTTATTCTTTCTTTAATCTATCCCTGACTACAGCCCCTGACTACAGAAAAAAATATGTGTGTATACACACATGTGCATATTTGTATTTATACATACATTTATCCATTTGTTGGGATTTTGATTGGCTTTTTCACATTTAGCAGGACAGGATTGACATCTTTGCATAACTGAAGAACCTGATCGTCACTGCACGTATTCAGGTCCTTTATATACACTGTTGATTCAGGAAATATTTATGAAGTACCTGCCTTGTGCATAGAACCTTGTGGGCATTAGGGACATGGTGAACAAACCAGCATGGTACCTGGAGTCCTGTTGCCAAGTCCAGCACATTTCTTACTCTTGAGCCTAATCCTAAATATTCTGTATGGGTATGGCTACTGTGCATGGGATTTTATTTGTTTAATTCTTTATGTTTTCCAGCTAGTTATTGCTGAGAGATGAAAATGCTTTTCATTTCCCTTCAGGCCTTCTGAGGTCAGCATTTCCTGTTGTGCCAAAAACGCATCACCGCCCCCTCCCCAAAACAAAGCACATAGGTTTTCCAGATTGCCACCTGCTTCTTGTCGAAATTTGACAGTGACTGAGAATTACAGTTTGATGAGCCACATAAACTCCCAGGGACTTTGTTCAAAATAGAGTTGATGCAGAGGGTTAATTGCTGCACTGATGTGTGGTGTGGAAAAATTTTTTGATGTCTGATTTCTTCATTCAGACTTACTAGCCCTCAAGATTTTCTTTGTTCTCGAACCTCGTTGCCGCTCCAGCTGCCACTTTGGTTTTGTTCCCGTTTAATTTCATGCCATATTCTCCTACAGGGGTGAGGGCATAGCCAAGGGATTTGGCTCAGAAAGAAGGAGGGGGGTGAGGAACAGTTTCAAAGAACTCACNCCAAGGTATTTGGCTCAGAAAGAAGGAGGGGGGTGAGGAACAGTTTCAAAGAACTCACACAATGGGACGGATTTTTCGTTTTGTATTCTTTGAGAACATTCCCTCAAAACCGAACAAGTAATAGAAATGAGAATTAATGTTTCAATCATTCTGCACGATTTCAAAAAGTGTTGTGATAGCATCACTGATGAAATACTATAATTGCATGGGCATTTTTTCCCCTGGGTTGAGCTCTAGCATCGCAATGTATTGATTTCTCCTCCTCAAAGCTGTGCTAATTCCCTGCCTCCCTTGATTCATGGGCATCTAGCTCCTGTCTGATGGCTGGGGTGTCCTCTGTGCCTTTAGCGTTAAATGTTCATGTGTGTGACAGTGGGGGTGCGGCCGCTCCTGTTTAATTGCATCTCAACCTTGTCCCCGACTCTAGATCCTGTGCTTCCATCCCATCACCCACATGGCCAAGCTTCTCAGTACCCAGTACAGATCTCAATGGACTGGTTTACCAAAACCATGTCAGTGCGCAGAGTTTCTTCCAGCTCCTCTAGAGTTACCAGCTTCCTAAATTTACTGGTGTCTCTTATTTATCTTTAGTTTTCTAAGTTTCTAGGGCAGTCTTTCCATACTCCTACATTGAAGTGTAGGGTACTATATGAAGGCCATGCAGCAGACTGGATAAGAGTGTGGACTTGGATTCAGATGGGTCTCAGTTTAACTCACCTGCTCAGTGACTGAGCAAGTTAGTTTGCTTATGGGGGTTTTGTTCTTGTTTTTGAAGTTTCCTCGAATGTACAGTGGGGATGACAATAAAAATAAAACCAGCCCTCAGGATTATCATGAGACGTAAATGGGATGGTGCTTATCAAGCATGTCTCACAGTGCCTGGCACAGAGCTTGACGCCTAATAGCTTGCTGCTAATATTACTGCTGTGGCTCTTGTTAATGATAATGACCATTGTATCTAACTACCCTTCTGGTTTTATAGAATGCAGCCCTTCGCTTTTGTCTTACGCACAAGCTCGTTCTAGTCTGCCTCTCTAAGTCGCCACCTCCTGTTTTACTTGCTACTGTAGTCCCATGTATTATACTTCAGCTTATTGTATTAAAAAAGAAGAAAAAGGGGAAATCTACATCTATAATTCCAGGCGTTGGTGCACTGTGGCTTTGTAGGAGGCAGTGTTTTCAGACTTGGTTCTTTGCTTTGTACATGTCCCCTTTGAGCCTGAGTTGGTCTTTCTCTCCATGTTATTCCCTTGAATGGTTTCTTTAAATGGATTTTCCTTTTTCTCAAGGAAGTCAGGACTATATCGCCACACTCTGTTGTCTAGAGCCATTCCCATACAGAGTCGTCTGTCCTTATTCTCTTACCAGTTATTTATCTGAAGTCTTCAAGATCTGATTTCCCAAACTGTGGGCTACTGATAAGGTTTTTGTCAAGATCCATGGTCTTGACTGCTGTTGGGCCCAGGACGACTTGGCCCTGTTGTCACAAGGTTCCTTTTAGTTCTACTTTACCAACCAGTTCCTGCTTGGTGGTCAGAATTGGACCCAGGGTAGCATCCCCTTGTGAATGTATTCATTGTTAGGGTAAGTAAGGAAAGAAGAACGTGTAAGCAACTGTCGTCATTGCTACTCGGTTTTAATTCTGTATTAATCACATGACTCCCTCATAAAGATACCGTCTGTGTACTTCAATTGAATGGACAGATAGTAATATGCTCCCATAGCAGTTTTAATTTTATTCTCCTTCATTTTACCCTCTCTCCCACCATGCTTTTCGCCCTTATTTCCACACAGGTATGTGCCTTCTTAATGACAGTCAGCTTCATTTCCCCATTTTATTTCCCTCTAAAAAGTCGTCAGTTGTTGTCCCCGTGCCCCCAACACAGCTCAGGAAACTTCCTGTGGTTGCTGTGCCTGGCAGTGTGCTGCCCGGGAGAACTGACGGGCCAGAAACGACCAGCCCAGGTGCACAAGGCCCGGCTGTCGGTAGTCTGCTTACCATTTTCAGGTTACCCCAGAGCAGCTACACAGTGATCTGAACTTCGAGTCCTTGTTCAAGAGCACTACTTAAAGTAGATGTTTGAGGCTCTTACTTGCTTTTCCTGGTCTTGTGTTTAGATTCAGTGCAAGTAATAACTGGGAAATACTGGAGAATAAGTTGCTCAGGCTGTGGGGATTGATATTTTATGTTTACAGTTCTTCTGGTCCTTAGTTCGTGGCTGGTAATTTTGTTTTGGTTTGGTTTTCTGTTTGCTTGTTTTTGGGGGGTGGGGTACGTTTTGCAGTGCAGTCTTCAGTGTCTGCCCTGCTGCGCATATGGACGGGAGGGATTCCTTGCAGACTGCTGTCGGTTGGTCCAAATTTAGAAGTGAGGGATGTAAGGCCGCGGGTCAACAGCTTCCTGAGTTGTTTGCTGCTCTCCATTGAAGTATGATTAACACCTGGGCTTTCGTTCGTTTGGGTCCCCTCAGATACACCTATGAGCGAATTGATGGGCGAGTACGGGGAAACCTGCGCCAGGCAGCCATCGACCGGTTCTGTAAGCCAGACTCAGACCGCTTTGTCTTTCTTCTGTGCACCAGAGCGGGAGGCCTGGGCATCAATCTCACAGCCGCCGATACCTGCATCATATTTGATTCAGACTGGAACCCACAAAATGACTTGCAGGTAACCACTAGGATGATTGCTGTTTGCCTTAGCTGCCCCTGCATCTGAGAACATCCTGATTGGGCCCGGCTTGCCCTAGAGTGTCTGCCCTGCTCCTGCTGTTGCTATCAGCCGGACCGCAGGCTTAGGGCCTCGGGCAGGGGTCAACTGAATGAAAGTTAATGTCGACCTTTCCCACTAATCAGGGAGTGGTTCTTTCTTTTTGCTTTAAGCCAAATGGCTTTTCACAGTGGTGGCCTCCAAATATAGAACAGAACTACTGTTTACGTTTGTTATCCGACATAAAGAAAAGTATTAAGCTTAACTAGTTCTCTAATTTTCGATAATACAGAGTGATTCAGGCATTTTCACTGGTTGGTTTCTTAGATGGTCATATGTCATGTATAGTGAAGGAGACAGATAACCCAAAATTCCATTGTGTGGCCAGGGTGACAGGCACCCTCCCTAGTTCATTTCCTCTCGACTTAATGCTACATGTTAGAGTTTATGTGTGCCCAGTCGAGTGAATTTGCCGACATGTTTTTTAGTTTTAGCCAAATTAAACAATTGGTGGCTTTAAAAGATTATTGTAAAGATTGGAGTTAATACAGTTTTAAAAATAAGCATAAACAAGCAAGAAAGTGACAGAGCTAACGGTTCTCTGGGTCAGAGTCCTTCATCTACCCAGCTTCACAGTATAAACAGTGGCATTCTGGCCACATTGGGCACTGTGTGAGCCAAAAAGATTCTGACTTGTCAAGAATACCATTTCTGGATTGACATCCATTTTCATAAACGATCAACTTCACCCTAAGTATATATTGTATCATGGGATATTTGCCAATACTAGGATTGCGAGTGTGTAGTGCGGAGGGGGTGGGTAGCTCAAAACCTTTTCCACGATATGGGTGATGGATGAAAGAAGTTTAGAGGCTGCTGTGTCACAAACCTGAAGGAGATCCCCCTAGGGGACCCTGTGAGGGACAGCAAGCCAAGCAAAGGAACTCAGCTGGGAGCGTTTGAGCTGCTGCCTGACTCACCACTTCACACGGTCGTTCTGCTTTGCCTTTTTCATTTAATGAGTTTCCAAATAAGATTTTGTTTGAAGAAAGCAGTCCACTAGTTGAAAAAATGGCAGTAATTAAATTATTAGATTAGTGACAATTGGCTAAAAATCATTTGTAAAACATACTGTGCAGCAGTGTGTTCAGTGTCCAGCTTCAGAGAAAATCAGTGGACACGACTAGTTCCTCGTCAGGCCTCTCTACTGGTGAAGGGATATTTGGGTCAAAGGTGAGTTGCTAGATATAATAAATAACCACTTTTTAAAAGAATAATGTACTTAACATTGGCATAAAAATAAGCAAAAACTAATATTTGATTAGGTAACTAGCAAGACCCTAATCAGGATAGTGATACAGATGGGGTGGTGGGAAGCTATGCCCGTTGGCTAGCCAGTTTGAAGTAGTTCTGTTGGAATACAGCCACCCCATCCATGACACCTAAGATCTCTGGTGCGGTCGTGTTCCAGTGGCAGAGTTGACGATCACAACAGAGACCATAGCCCACAACATCTAAAATATTTACTATCACAGCAGAAGTTTGCTGATCCCGATGCAGATGATCCCTTAAATCCTTGACACCTGTGAAGTTCTGTGTTCCTTTGCAGTGCTCACCTGACTATGAGCCTTGGTACCTGGGAGAACGATGGTGTGAGAAGCCGCAATTGGGTGGCCAGTTTGAGCCCATGATGGCAAGGCATGCCTGGAGGAATTTCCAGGAGGGTAATTGGAAGCATGTGGCTGGCATTTGGAGGCAGGTTATGGTCAAGACAAGGATTTGGGGATCACCATGCTTCACCTAGGTGAAATCCTGGACATGACCAATTGTGAATAGGTGCCGATGCCAAGAGATGGATCTAGCAAGAATGAGATTGGTAGAGCCTGGTGGGGAAGGTGAAGTCATCTGAGGTGACTGATTTGGATGCATAGCAGCCAGAGAGGGTAGGTGGGGCTCTCCAGAATCGGGGTCTGGGGAGAAGGAAGAAGCTTTGGAAAAGCTGTTTTTAATGTCCACTGCTGGGGAGCTGGCAAGAGATGAATAAAAGGAATAGCAGCAAAGTCAAATGGAAATGGACCGTGTGAGGCTTTTAGTTGACTGAGTCAGTTTCTGAACTTGCTGTAATGCTCAGCCTCAGTGGAGAAACAAAGACCACCAGCACTCCGGGCCATCCAGGGTGGGAACTTGAACCAAGAATGTGGCAGAAGGTAAATGAGTGAGGGTGGCAGTGGCAGTCCTGGGTCCAAGTTAGAGTGACAGTTGCTCAACACGTGGACCCCCAGGCTGGCCACTGCGTCTTCTAGATCTATTTCTCTTTGCTCTGTTGTTGTTGTTGTTCTTATTTAACAGTTTTGTGGCTTAGAAGGAACTGTCCTTTATTTTTTGAAACGTCAGCCAGACTGGGTAGAAATGAAAGAATTGGCAAGAGTAATGTTAAGTCCAGGAAACCAGATCATTACAGTTACTGGGGAGCGGAATTGGTGGGCTGTGAAGAAGACGTGGCAGAGAAAGGAAAGAGTAGTTCTGAGTCGCCCACAGAGATGGAGCAAGGTTGTGTACTTGCTTGGCGTGCAGAGGAGCGTGAGGGCTGGAGTCTGCCCCCGGAACAGAGCACACTCAGTACGCGTGCTCTCCCTGCCACGTATCTCGTGCTGTGTGCCGTAAATACCATGTGGGGGAGAGAGTCTGGACACTGGGACCATGAGACCATCGTGTGGCTCCCAGGACTACAGATGAGTTCAGCTGTGAACATCAGTGAAATGCATTCCTAACCCTAATAGTAGAAAGCTTAACCAGACTGTTTCCTGGTACTGTCCTTCTTTAGTTACATCATGTTAACTTAGACATAGTCATTCACACATATGTACGTAATCTAATATGTTTTGTAAAATCAGTGAAAGCTTTCAGTTGTCTGTATTCTTTATGGTTATTGAAGAACCACAATTCCTGCTCTGATAGAGGATGATTGTTTTTCTTTTGGAAGATGGCCTTGGCACAGATCATGTATCTGGGCATGGATTGAGGTGTGTTCTGCCTGACACAAATATCAGGGCCACAGAAAAAAGAATCTCATTATGAACAGGGTCTTACGCCCTACCCTACTGGGATTTCAGCATGGCTCCAGAGGTCTGAGTTCAGATGATAGAAGGTGTGAGTGTTCATTCTGGTCTCAAACAGCCTGGAAAAGTCTGGTGCAGTCCATGGTTATCCCCAGGCAGGCCCATGGGCAAGCAGTGCCCATGCTGGGAAGCTGTTTCTTGACTGATTGAAGGCAGACCCTCTCAGAGCCTTGGAAGTGAAGCCTATCTGATTAGGGGAGCTGGGCTCAGCTGAGTAGGCCTGAGTCCCCGAGGCAGGTCTGCAGACAAACCAGCTTCCATGGCTAGAGAACATAGCTCCTTTCTCTGAGAAGTAAGCTGAAAGTCAGACAGCACTCTTATACCTTCTCTGGTGCTTTTTCATTATGGTTATTATTATGCACTGTTGTTATTTTTATGTAAAAGTTTTATAGCTTAGAGGTAACTGTCCTTTTTTTTTTGAAGTGTCAGTCCAAATTCATCATTTTCTTCTGATCATATGGCTGGGATTTTCTGTGCTTTGGGGATAAAATTAGGCTTAGGAATCACTAAGATTTTTTTTTAATCTAGGTCTTCAAAAAACAAATGACATCAGGTGTCATATGCTCTTTCCTTTAGTCTTGTTAGAGCCTGAGGACTCCAGTAAATTCTATCCCTCTCCCATGCCTAAATCTGAACCAATTAAGAAATAGACACTGAAGTACAAAGGAGGATCAAAAGATGAGCTTTAGGGGTACCTGGGGGGCTCATTCGGTTAAGCATCTGACTCTTGATTTTGGCTCAGGTCATGATCTCAGGATAGTGAGATCTGTTGAGCCCCACATCGGGCTCCACACTCAGTGCAGAGTCTGTTTGAGATTCTTTCTCTCCCACCCTCTCTCACTAAAATAAATAAGTAAAATCCTTTAAAAAAAAAGACAAAGATGAGCTCTAATCAATTGTGAAGGTGGATTAGATGACACACCTTGACCTGTAGCTAGAATGAGGCTCTCTCACACTCATGTACTTACACACTCTCTCCCCAAGGTTGACCGGACCCACAGAAAACTGCCGGGGGTCATCTGCGGACAGAGGCCTCCCCCCTCCCCCCAAGTTTGACCAGACCCACAGAGAACTGCTGGCGGCCATCTGGGGACAGAGGCCACCCCCCCCCCAAGGTTGACCGGACCCACAGAGAACTGCTGGCGGTCGTCTGGGGACAGAGGCCACCCCCCCCCCCCCCCAGGGTGAGAC
>LNAC01000740.1:287424-358712 GCA_002007465.1 Ailurus styani
GGACAGAGCCCCCCCCCCCCCCCCGCAAGGTTGACCAGACCCACAGAGAACTGCTGGTGGCCGTCTGGGACAGAGGCCACCCCCTCCCCCCAAGGTTGACCAGACCCACAGAGAAGTGCTGGTGGCCATCTGGGACAGAGGCCACCCTGGCAGGGCGGCCTCTGGTAGAAGAGTGTCTGCGCTCCTCAAGAGAGGAGGGGAAGGGGCGAGTCTACAGGAGCTCACGTTGGGTTTCACTGATCAGTCAGTCTCCTCCATTTGGAATACAGAGAAGGTGGGTGGAGAGCAGACACCCCCTCTGGAAGCATGGGGATGGGGAGCTAGGACTCTTGCTGTAGTCTCTACTCTGTGAGCCTGGCAGCACTTCCCTCCCAGAGCCCCCTTGTCCCGTCTTCCAGAACAGTGAAGTTCATTAGGATCCAGGATAGGAGCCAGGCACTACTTAGGGATAAAGAGAGAATAAAGTGGCACAGAAGGACTGCACCCATCTCAGAGGTGAACCAACTCAAGGTCCCCTTAACAGGCACATCTTACCTAGAGGCATCAGGTAAATGCCACATCCTCTCTCACACCTCGAATGTGTCTGTGTTAGCTTCAGTGCATATAAGAAAATCGAGAGTGTAAGTTCACCCTTTCTCACCTTCATTCGGGAGGCACGGCTGGGAGCCAGTCCTGGTACATCAGGTTTCCCGAGCACCGAGGTTAAGAAATGGCAAAGGGTATTGACAGTAGCCTGAGAATGAAAACGAGTAGTGAAAAGCAGGTTTGTTTTCTTCTGGTTTGCAGGCAGTCAGCAGTGTTGCTAGCTCTGAGGGCAGAGACAGGCCTTGTGGGAGTAGCAGGGTACCACGCGTCTCCTCACAGAGGCCTCTGGCACCTCGCGTCCTTATTGCCCTCTGACACCTCAGATGCTCCTCTGGGAACTTTTTGTCCTTTCAGGCCAGAGTTTCTGAGGGTCAGACAGGGCTCGGGGTCACCGTGGTGGGGCTGCACGGTTCCCTGTCCCTGCTATTGATGAGGTCCCTGGAAGGAGGGTTCAGAAAGCACGGAAACGGGGCTGCTGGCAGAGGGCACAGCCCCAGGGGAATGCGACAGCTGCCTGTCCGCAGCATTTGGGAAGGGAGAGGGAATCCAGCCTGTGGAGCCAGAGACTTTTCCGGGGTCCGTTCCCAGGGGCCTGGCGCACTGCTCCAAGAAAGGAGAGGCAGCAGTCTCCTCGGCCTCTTCCTCCACTGCCACGCATTGCTGGCCCCGACTCTCTTAACAGTATGTAGGCCCGGACCTCGCAGGGCTAGACCACTGGCTTCACTTTTCTCTGCTGGAAGAAAGTTGGGAATTTGTGGATGTTCCGTTACATGGTCCACGCACTGGGTATTTGCCGAACACTGGGGCGTGCCCGTCGCTGTTCAAAGGGCTGGAGACACAGCAGTGAGCATGGCCGGTGGTCAGTGCTCTTGTGCAGCTTTCGTTTCAGGGGGCTGACAAGGAAAACTAAATGAGGCAGTTGCAGATCGCATCCTACTTACAAAGAAGTTAAATAGACTCCAAGGGTAAGGACGATGGCGGTTGGAGCCCTGTCCTGGAGTGTGGTCTAGGAAGGCTTCTTTAAGAAGGTGGCATCTGAGCAGAGACCTAAGTGAGGGGCAGGATCTCGAATCTGAGGTTAGAAGGAAGAATGTTCCAGACCAAGGGAACAGAAGGTGGGAATGAGCAGAGGTGGCGCCCCTGAGGCAGCCGGAGAGGGCACTTAGTATACAGCATCGGCTGCAAATACAGTGAGTCCTGCCTCTCCTTCCAATGTCCTCTCCTTTTCACTCCCCACTCTCTTGGCTGCCCTGAAGCACCGTTTTCCCATGCTACTAACTCTTCTCTCCTTCCTGTGCTCAGCCAGCTCTCGACTGACATGTTGACACATTTAGTGAGCCCTGGATAGCAGGCCAGACCCTGGGAAGACAACAGTGCTCAGGACTTTGGTTTGGGTGATAAACTGAGTCACAGTAGAAATGGAGTGGGTGGGTATCTGTACTATTTCCCAAAAATGTTTGCATTTTAAGAGGGGATGATGTCTTTTCCAAAGGGACAAATTTGGAGCCAGAAACTTCCCATTCCAAAGCAGGCCTGCAAAGGAGATAGTTCAGGGAGGGCAGCACCCAGCCCGTCCTCATTCCTACTGCAGGAGGAGCCCCTGAGCCCTCTTTTGCAGCAAGTAGTTGGCTGGTGGGTGCAGACTTTTAGAGTGCCAGAAGAGATGTAAAGTTGCTGGGCCTGAAATAAAATATTCAGGCAAAGAAGGTGGGCCGGGAAGCTGCACCAGCACACTAGATAGGGTCAGGCTCAAGTGCGACTGACTATAGGCAGTTGTTTTTGTTTCTCTGAGATGCAGATTTTCACTGAGGACCAAGTAGCATTGTAAAGTATTAAAGAAAACGTACTTTTAAAATGCAGGTCATGATTCGAAAAAGTAGATATGGGTCAAGAGAGGGGTCAACATTATGCTTGGTTCTTTGTACCAGCTATTCAATTTTTATGTGATTGTACAAGGTTATGCCAAATTCTGGATTTGAAACTGACAATAGTTAAGTCGAGGGCTGGTATCAATTTGAAATCTGTCACTATTCAATTAAGCTACTCCACGGGACTTCTTCCCATTGCAGTCACTGGGATCTGTGCCTGGTTGTTTGTTTCTAATTTTCTGAACATCACTGCTTATTGCAGGCCTGTCTTTGTTCACCTCAAATGTATTAAAAAGTAAAGAACAAACCTGAGCCTGCACATCATGTGGGAGAGCATGAGAGCTCTAGAATTTTCCCGTGGTTTTCCCCATCCCCTCTTTGGGGCCTACTCAGGGGTTCTGTGCTTACGCCTTTGCTGAGGATCTTGTTTGGACTTCATCTCATTTGCTGCCCTGGTTCCAAGTGTTTCTCCCTTTACCACGTTGTTTTGTGTGTGAGTTCTGATTAGGGAGATAAGGACTGTCATTGGGATTAGGATGAGTATCTTAAATGTGACAGGACTCATCCTGTTATCTTTCAGGTAAGTCATCTCCGGAGAGCATGTATCTGTCTTATGGTGTCATTTAGCTGCTCTTGACAGTGTCCCCGCCCCCACCCCCGAAACAGGTGTGTTTTTCTCCATTAATGAGAAATCTAGAGATGGGTAGTCCAAGGTAAGGTGGCTTTACGGTGTCATCAGAGCCCCACATTCCTTCTGTCTTTCTGCTCCACCATCCTCCGGGAATGTTAATTATATCCTCTTTGTTCCGAGATGGATACTTCAGACCCCAGGCAGGAAAGATAAGGAAGGAAGATGTGATGCATTGCATCACCAGTAGACTTCTGCTGCATCTTATTGTCCAGACTGTATTCCCTTATCCCCGGGAGGCTGGAGATGGTTTCAGGTGGACACATTGCTGCCCTCTACAAGCATCAGGATTCTGGGAGTAGGTATAAAGGGAATGTGGACCCTAGGAAGGTGATTAATGGTGTCTGCAGTGCTCCTGTATTGGACCTCTGCTCAGAACATTTCTTAAACTCCCTCTTGTAATTTACCTTCAACATCAGATGAACCAGAGAAAGAAAATCAGTGTCAGTACTTGTGGCCACATATTAATAATGCTTTATAGGTTCCATGTACCATATTATTACCTTGATCACTTCCATCAATTCTTCTGATAGGTTGACTGCCACTAAAGATATTGAAAGGAGATGTGGCAACTAATTGTAAAGGCCAAAGGCTCAACCACTTAGTTGTCTAACAATAGAAGACAGATTGACTAAGCCATGGTATTTTCAACTTTGATAAAAGAATGAGGAATGTGTCTATATACTGCTACGGAGTCATCTCTTGAGTGTATTGTTGGGTGGGGGGAAAAGATAAGGTGGAAAAAGTGCGTATGGTATGTTAGCATTTATCTAACAAAAGCTGTGTGTGTGTCTTGTCTCTTTCTGCCCTGCCCCCCAAATGAAAGGGAAAACAAACAAAAAACACTTTATTTTTAAATTGTTACCTATAGGGGGAGTGAGGAGACAGGATGGAAGTGACAGGGATAAAAGCTACTTTTTTCAAACATGCCTTTTTATATATTCGACTGTGGAACCACCATAAGTATTTTATAACATTATAAAACAAAATTAATTTTTAAAAACTTTTTCGTCTCCGGGGTGCCTGGGCGGTTCAGTCAGTTAAGCATGCGACTCTTGATCTCAGCTCAAGTCTTGATCTCAGGGTCCTGAGTTCAGACCCCATGTTGGGCTCCACACTGGGTGGGGAGCCTACTTTAAAAATAAAAAATGTTAAAAACTTTTTATTCTGAAATCATTTTAAACTTTAAAAAAAGTTGCAGAATATTGCAGAGTTCTAGGACCCTTCACCTAACTTTCCTTAATGTTAACATTTCATATAACCATATAATTATTGAAACCAGAACATTGACATTGACACAACAATCTATAGACCATATTCATATTCCTTCCGTTTCCTACAAATGTTCTTTTTCTGGTCGGGGATCCAATGCACATTGTCCTGTTTCCTTTAGAAATCCTGACTCCTTAGCCTCCTCCAGTTTGCGGCAGAGCCTGTCTTTCCTTATTTTTCATGACCTTGACACTTTTGAAGGGTCCTGACCAGCTGTCTTTCAGTTTGTGTCTGCCTGATGTTTTCTCATGATCGGATTTGAGGTTATGCATTTTCAGCAAGAATACCATAGAAGTGATGGCATGTCCTTCTCAGTGCATCATTTCGGGGGTACATGGGTTAATATATCTTATTGCTTGTGATGTTAACCTTGATTACTTGGTCAAGGTTGTGTGTGCCAGGTTTTTTCACTGTAAAGTAACTATTTTATTTCTACTCTTAAACTTAATCAGTATCTTGGGAGGAGATATCTTGAGACTTTATAAATACCCTGTTTCTCACCGTACTTTTGCCCGTTAATTTTAGCATCCATTAGTGGTTTTTGCCTTCAACAGTTACTACCATGGGGTTTGGCTCCTCGTAATTTTCTATTTCAGTCATTTCCTTTACACTTATTAATTGGAATTCTGTAGAGAACAGCTTCTTTTTACCTGTTTATTTCTGTTTATTATGGACTCGTTTAATTTATGGGTTATAATCTCTTACTCTCATTATTTATTTTGTTGTTCATACTTGGGTCATTAGGAGCTCCTTCAGGTTGGCTCCTTTCGACCTGCGCCCATCAGTTTTTGAGCACTTCCTTTCTGGCACCACAAGCTGTTCAGGTTCATGTTGCATTTTTCCTGCCACAGCCATAGAATTGACAGTTCTTCCAAGGATCGCTGGTTCCTTTTATGCAAGAATGGCATTTAGGGGCACCTGGGTGGCTCAGTCGGCTAAGCGTCTGACTGAGGTCATGATCTCAGGGTCCTGGGATAAGGCCCACGTAGGTGGTCCTGGGATAAGGCCCAAGGGTGGGTGTCCTGCTCAGTGGTGAGTCTGCTTGTCTCCCTCTCCCTGCTCGCTCTGTGTCTTTCTCTCAAATGAATAAATAAGTCTTAAAAACAAAAACAAAAGCCAATGGCATTTAGCCACCAAGATCTGGCTGCTAGGAGTGCCCACTGCTGCTAGAGTATTATGGCTTCTAGAATCTCTTGAGCAGACGGACCTAGATATATATGTGTGTGTACTTGACACAAGCACTTGCACCACACATCTATACTTTCTCCTGTCTGTCCACCCACAGTGAGCTGCTGATTCCGGTCCAACAACACAGGATTCACTCCAGCCTTCCCCCTACCGTCTTTTTAACTCCTTTCTCTGGTTGTGAGAAGTTTCAGTCTCACGATAACACAGTATATTTACTCATTTGTTCAGTCTTAGTATGTACATCAAGTCGTTGCAGAATTCCTAGCCCGTATTCTGTGAAACATAAATAAATTTACTACCATATAATATTAGACTGTAGTAGTGGGTTAGTTTTTTGTATGTGTCATTAGTCTTGCAGTATATAATCAAAATACCATTTTCCAGAGTTACTTGGTTTGGTTCTTTTCTTCCCCACTCCCTTCATTATGGTTAAATTAATGGGGGGGGGGGGACATTCAGTCCCTAAAATGCAGAAGCAAAATGAAACCATTGAATCTAGCTGTATATCAAGGGGACAGTGTAACCTCAAGGGAGAAATTATTTCAAATGTTTTATTTAATATTTTTGACATTTTCATTTGATAAAATTTCACTTCGCAATTTCAGTATAGCCTTTATCCAGATTCACCAACTCTT
Organism: Ailurus styani; assembly: GCA_002007465.1. Lineage (NCBI taxonomy): Eukaryota > Metazoa > Chordata > Mammalia > Carnivora > Ailuridae > Ailurus > Ailurus styani. The sequence continues at coordinate 293,661 of LNAC01000740.1, forward strand.
TACCTTTTGCCCCATTTACTTTATAATTTTGCCTTCTAGCTCCCCTACCTCTCTGAGTATATACATAGACTTAAACACATGTGTGCACACGCTGTTTTTGGTCTGAACCATCTGAGAGTAAGTTGCCCCCAAGTACTTTAGTGTGTATTTCCTAAGTGCAAGGACATTCTCTTCCGGAACCACAGTTCGGTTCTCCGAATCAGGAAGTAAGAAAACGGTCTTCCATCCACAGTCCATATTCAGATTTATCACTTATTGCAGCATCCTTTCTAGCCACTCTTCCCCCAGTCTGAAACCCATCCAGTCCAGGAGCACCCATCCCCTGCCCGTATCTCTCTAGTCTTCTCGAGTCAGAAGAGTTCCTCCGTCTTTTTCTTTTACAACCTTATGTTTTTAAAGAGTACGGGCCAGTTGTACATATTACCCCTCCATCTGTGTTCGTATTTCCTCAGGATTGGATTCGGGCTTAGTAATACCACTGAAGTGATATGTCTTTCTCAGTGTATCACATCAGGAGGCACATGATGTCTGTTTGTGTGATAATAGGTACTTGGTATCATAGTTAAGGGGTATCTACCAGATGTCTCCACTATAAAGTTGCTGTTTTTTCCTTTGAAATTAATAAGCAGTTTTGGAGAGATACTTTGAGACTGTGTAAGTAAATATCTTTCTACGCTTTGTTACTCAAACTCTGTTAGTCATATTCCACTATGAGAACATTTTCCTTTTTTTCTCCCATTTATTTATGTCATTATGTACTCATGAGTTCCTCTTTTCATTCAGTGGGTTCTATTCCACGACTGTGTTTATTTTGATATTCAGATCATCCTGGACATAGCCAGTGGTAAACCTCTTCCAGCTGATGGTGTTGTTTGGGTACGTCTCCATCCTTCTTTGCCCACTTCCTTACATTCTGGCACCACAGTATGTTTGGGGCTCATCCTGTACTTTGTCTGCCCCCAACCCTGGGATTATTTCTCTAACATGCCTTGGTTTTGTCTTAATGGAGAATATATTTAGAAACCAAGATCTGGGAGTGAGTTATGGCCTTTGCTACTGGGATACCGTTGCTTCTAGGCGCATTCAGTGGGGAGAGCTAGAATACATACACGGAGAATATAAATGCACATAGATACATAATGTGCATTCGTTTGTATGTGTATATATACACATGTATAATAAACCTATAAATACACATATATCCATACCTGTTTCTATACTTGTATGCATGTGTATGTTTGTATTCACACAGACACACCCTAACCACGAGTTAATGCTGAAACCTCTCCAGATCCATTCTAACACCACAGTTATTCTATTTTTTTCTTATAGATTTGTAACTTTCTTCTTCAACAGTGAAAACCACAACTCCTGTTTTCCTCAGTATATTTACCCATTTTCTCAATCCTATATTACATAGAAAGTAGTTTCAGATTTTCTGACCCTACCACTGGGAAAGAAAAAGAAACCTACCTGCCACTGTATATTCAAAACACTATAATTTGAGTGTACGTATTTAGTGGGATATAACTCTGAGAAGAGGAAAACAAAAATCTTGCATTGTTTTTAGTAATTATGTTTTGAAGAGATCATAATAATACAGTTTTTCTGAGACTATTACATAAATTGTGGGATAAATCAAATGAGTAATGATGTTGGTGCGGTTGAGAATTGAGCCTTTCGACATGGTTAAAAAGAGATATAGGTATGTGGTTAGTAAAGTTAAAATCCCATACTTTTAAGTTTGGATTACAAATAATGGTATGATCTTACGATATATTTTGTCTTATATATGCGCATGATTTTATACACTGTATACACACACACACTTCTGAATCAGCCTAGAAACAATGATCTACCTAATAGCAAGGAGCACCTCTGGAGCATCCAGACTCCCACTGAAAGAAACCAGGACTCCCAGGAAGAACATGGCTGACTACAGGTCTGGGCAGGAAATCTACAGTAGGAACATAGAACATGTCATACCACAAGCAAACATAAATAGACCTATCCACATCTGTTTCTTTCTATGTATGTATATGTGTACTCACACCCCCCTTATACCCATGAGCTCATATGGATACCTCCAAATCCATTTTAACACCAGAGTTTATTCTCATCTTGCTCCTTTCTGTAGTCAACTGGTGATGTCAAAAGAATTCAGGGGCCAACTTGGAATTTCCCACAGGAAAAAGAACAACAACAATGGGATAAAACATAGCACATACATTTAAGTGCATAACCTCATTGCGTTCTTTAAAAAATAAATAGAAAAGTCTTAATTGGTCACTTTTAGAGGATGTTATTTTGGAAACTGATTTAAACGGAGAGAAAGAAGGGGCACCTAGGTGGCTTAGCCAGTTACACGTCCAACTCTTGGTTTTAGCTCAGGTCCTGATCTCGTGGCTCATGGGATTGAGCCACAAGTTGGGCTCCGCACTCAGCGGGAGTCTGGCTGGATATTCTCTCCCTCTACCCCTTCCCCCATTCGTGCACTCTCTCACTCTCTCTCTGTCTCTAAAACAAATAAATCTTTAAGAAATAAAGAAAGAAAGAATCAGGCATTTAGCTTGTCTTTTCTATAGGAACTGAACATCAGGGTAACCAAAAAATTGATGAGGGATTGTAACCCCTAATGAAATAGTGGATCTAGCCAGTGATTATCACTCAGAGAAAGACAGCCAGACATCATACGTCTCCTGATGGAATTTCAAACACCACCAAGAAACACAGTTGCCAAAAATCAAATCTTAACCTGATCAGGTCTCAAGATGTACAGCTCCCAGTTTAGAGGAAATACAGGGAACAGAGGAACTTACTCAGTGACACAGCCAGAATGCAGGGGGCAAAATGTGGACCATTAGAAACTAGAGGACAGAAACCCGGTCTCCCCGACAAAAAAGTTGCATTTGAGGGGCACCTGGGTGACTCAGTCATTTGAACGTCTGACTCTTGATTTTGGCTCAGATCATGATCTCAGGGTCATGAGATCAAGCCCCATGTTGGGCTCCCCACTCAGTGCAGAGTCTGCTTCTCCCTTTCCCTTTGCTCCTCCCCCTCACACTCGCATGCTCTCTCTCTCTCTCTCTCGCTCTCTCTGAAATAAAGAAATAAAATCTTTTTTTTTTTTAAGTTGTATTTGAAAAAGGGAGAGGTCAAAAAAGCAAGGAGTGTCTATAGATTGAAAGAGACTTGAGACATATCAACGCACTACTACATATGGGCCCTATTTACATCCTGATTCAAACAAGCACACTTAATATGCCTATGAGATAAGCAGGGAAATAAGGACACTGATGAGGTGGTTCATACCAAGTTTTCATGTTTTGAAGTGTGGCAATGGCAAAGACAAGAGTCCTTATCTTTCTAATTATACTTTAAATACGTAAAGATGAAACCTTAGGATGCCTAGGATTTGCTTCATAATAGCTTTAGAGGGTAAGGGCATGGTAGAGATGAAAAACGATTGTCCATAAGAGGTCTTTCTACTTTTCTCTACTGTTGTCTGTGTGTGAAAATTTCTTTTTAGTAAAATGAGAACGTGGTGTTGCTAGCTCTGAAGCATTTGCCCAGAGAGTAGGACAGCATCCTGGGAATGAGTGCCCACGCTCAGACTGCAAGCTGGGGAGGGGAGGAAGCCATGTCCTTCTCATCACTTTATCCCAGCATATGGTAATCACTCAGTGAATAATGGTGTGAAGAAATGAGTGAGTTTGAAGGGGCAACTGACATCTGGGTGAATCTTGTTCCAAAATTGGTCCCATGACTCATAACTGTGAGAGTTGGCCACTCACACCACATGGTATTTAAGCATTTCTCTGTTCCTTGGGCTGCTGCCATTATATCTGGTGACATGATGTGTATGACCTTCCTTCCTTCCCAGGCTCAGGCCCGATGTCACCGGATAGGCCAGAGCAAGGCCGTGAAGGTGTATCGTCTCATTACTCGGAACTCCTACGAGCGGGAAATGTTTGACAAGGCCAGCCTAAAGCTGGGCCTGGACAAGGCTGTTCTTCAGGACATAAACCGAAAGGGCAGCACCAATGGAGTGAGTATGACAATACCTAACCAGGGACCCCAAGAAGCACTCATCACACAGCCTGGGCCCCACTAGAAGCTTCCTTCCTACAGCTGTTTTAAGATTCACTCTCACTAGATTGAGTCAGGTCACACGTCTTCGTTGAGTCATGGCCACAGCAGAGGGTAATTCAGGGTCAGGTGTCTGCATTTTACAGATGCACATAGGGAATCTGTAGGCACAGTGATGGTAGGATTGCCCAGCATGCAGTAACGTTTCAGTAAGCAGAGTTTTTAGCAGTGCCCGTTAGAAGTCGGTAGATCTTAACACGTAACACTCTGAATATCTATTGTCACCATGCTTTATCTTGTACTCCAGACTTTGAGCTTCCTGAGGGTATTGTGGAACCTATTTTATCTGTATCACCCATGGCCCTTAACAACACTTGACGCATTAAAGATGTTCCATGCACAATGGTCAGTGAAAAAAATGAATAAATTAGCAGCTTGCAATATGGCAGTTAATAAAATCTCTTTCCCCCTCCACAGGGATGAAAAATTGCAGCTAAGATTCCTAAATCGTATTAAATTATAGGCCAACAAAGCAGAGTATCTCCTTAATCTCTGGACTGAGGGCATCAAAGGTTGGGAATTAAAACCTTCTAAGTGAGTTGTCTTCAGTCCAGATGGTCTATATCCTCTTAGCCATGCATATGTTGCTAAGTATAATACTTCAAGTTACCAGTGCTGGGAGCCATGGAATTCCCTCTTGTGACTGATAGAAAGAGAACCAGATTCTTAATTAGAACCAGGAAAGGGTGTTTTGAACTCCCATTTCCTGTTTTCAACGAGCAGTTGAGAGGATCACACTTGGCACAGGATCCCTTCTTTAGTTGAGAAATGACATCATTTCCAATACTCACGTATTTATTTAATAACGAATAAATCATCATTCTTTAGCTCGTTTAGTACATCTGGAGGTTCTTAAAGATACAGACTCAAACTAAAACATTAAATACATCCTCTTCGGTGGTGCATAGTTTCAACGACGTGACATTTGGTAGTAATAATGTCCTGAGGAATGTTAGGGCCACTGGGTCATGTGCTGGCTTTTATTCCACATCTCCCTACAGGGGTTATCTGCCTGTCCTCCCCATAGTTCTGACTGTCTTTATCTGGGCTTTAATTTTCTAAAACTTGTAGCCCCTATCTTTATTCTTCTGACATGTGCTGTTAGTGGAGGAAGTGTGTACTGAATCACGAAGGCCAGATTTGAGGCTGTTTTTCTCCTGTGCATTTTCCACTTTGTGAGTAGCCTTTGGTGACCTGTCCAGGTACAACAGCTCTCAAAAATGGAGGTAGAGGACTTGCTCCGGAAAGGTGCTTACGGAGCTTTGATGGATGAGGAAGATGAAGGCTCCAAGTTCTGTGAAGAAGACATAGACCAGATTCTGCAGAGAAGAACCCACACCATCACCATCCAGTCCGAAGGGAAAGGGTCTACTTTCGCCAAGGTATGGCGCCTTTTCTCCTGAGTCCGCGCGTTTGGAGTGGGGGCAGAAAGAAAACTATTCTTTGATCTTCAACTGGCCACGCTTTGTTTTCTCTGTATGCAGACTGTTGAGATTGTCTATACGTTTGTTTTGTGTGAGACTAAAAATGCAGGTTCTTGGGGGGATTCTGAGTAGTGAGCCAGAAGCTATATAGGCAGAAAACAGCACTCCTGACATTTGGAAGCTGCTCTTCAGCAGACAGGACAGACACTTTGGTTTACAGCCTTTCCCTGTTCACTGTTCACAAAGACGGCTCTGACATCTTTGAGTGGTCATCTGGATTTCCCTGTAGAGCACTTCTTGACCCCTGTCCAAGCCCTGAAATTCCAATGAACATTCCATTCTTCAAGCTGAAGCAAGTGTTTTTGCTCATTTCATGAGAAAAGAGATGTTAATCTAGATCCCCAGCTGCTAGTCTAGGTGCCCCTCTCCTCTGCCCTTCAGCTCACTGGATTTCGGATTCAACTAGTGAGACCACTTACCAGATCCCTCTCAGGTGTCCCTGACCACAGGCTCTGGGAGCTTTGTGGCCTGTGTGACTGCCTTACGTAGGACTCCTCCTGTGGGACGGCCTGTGCGTTATGGGTGCTGCTCATCTCAGTGCACCTCACACTGCCCAACTCAGTGCCTTTCCTGTAGCAGGCATTTGGCAAGTGGCAAGCTAAAAGAAAAATTCCATCTAGGGAAGTTGGAAGAAGTGACCCTTTCGCAGGGAACTGGACATCAAGCGACACATTGCCATTGTGTTCCAGGGGCTTTCTTCTTGCTTCCAAATTTCAGCTCCAAAAAATGATCCTATACATCAAAATTGTAATTTCCTTATCCAATCTTTAGAAAAGAACAGGGTTTTTTTGTTTTGTTTTGTTTTTGTTTGTTTTTTTGTTTTGTTTTTTTAAGATTTTATTTGAGAGAGAGAGCAAGAGAGCACACAAGTAGGGAGAGGGACAGAGGGGGAAGCAGGCTCCCCGCTGAGCAGGGAGCCTGATTCAGGGCTTGATCCCAGGACCCTGGGATTATGACCTGAGCCGAAGGCAGATGCTTAACAAATTGAGCCACCCAGGCGCCCACAGAAAGGAACAGTCTTGAGATTTTCACATTCATTTGGGAGGCTCTGTTAGGGATGTTGGTTTCAAATGCAGTTAGCATACTTGAGATTCTGGTACATTTGAAATAACATAGGTGGTGTTACCAGTTTGTACGTGTTCAAGTGCAGTTTATTAACTTTTGTCATCTCCACAGGCTAGCTTTGTGGCTTCAGGAAACAGGACAGATATTTCCTTAGATGACCCAAACTTTTGGCAGAAATGGGCTAAGATAGCTGAATTGGACACTGAAGCGAAGAATGAAAAGGTACGGTACCGAGAATGTTCTTTTCCATCATGGTCTGTCTGTGTCTCATAGGACCATAAATTCCCAAACAGCTCAAGTCATTATTTGCTCCTGAGCCTTAGTTCATATATGAGCTGCTGTATGTAGCATACTTAAAATACGCCTGACACGTAGACAGAGCTTGATGGATGTTCGCTGTTACAATTTTAAGATGACCTAATGGAACATGCAGTTGGCTGGGCACCCGGGAAGTTTGACAAAGGCAGTTAGAACTGGAACTGGCCACACACAGGTCAAGTTTAGCCCTCTGACCCAAGCCAACATCCCATCCTTGGCATGTGACTGTTTCACCTCTGCTTCAGCACTTCCTGTGAAAGAAACTTCGCCTGTGACAGATGCTCCAGAGGATAAGAAGCAGGAGGAGGGGGTTTGTTGGTCTCCCCTCCATTCCCTCAGTGTCTTAAGTTCTTCCACTTCTGAACATGAGAAAGAGACTAGCCCTGGAATGAAACCAGAGTCTGCTGTCAGTCCGCCTCAGACTGTGTGCCTCTGGGCAAGGCAGTTGACCCCACTGAGATAAGTGAGCAAGACATGGGACAAAGGGAGGTGGTGATGCCTCCTCGCAGAGTTGGCGATAATATTTGTGAATACACTTGCCCAGCCTGTGGGGAAGCTCATCCCTTCCCTCCATACCTGGTCCTGTCACCTCCCACCAGGATGCACACACATCCCTTTCTACCTGTCCTCTCTGGTGGCTATTCAGCTGTGGACCCACCAGCCCAGGAGACCATCCCTGCGCACAGCTGGCTGATTGGGTAACCAGCACCCGGCCTTAACCCCTCCCTGGGGTCACTGGAGTTGGCCCGGTCTACCCTCTTCTCTTCAGTAGGAAGAGTCTGAAGTCCCTTGAGTAACCTGTTCAGTGACACCTGTCGTACAGGGTCACAGTTAAGAAGTTACTCTGTGTGCCAGACAGTGGGCAAGGGCGGGGAGCCAAAGCTCTGGTCCTAGAGACGTTTAGAAGCCGCTGGAGCGTGCAGGGCGGGGAGCAAGGTGACTGAAGCAGGGGTGACACCACAGTGTATTGGGGCCACACAGACCAGACAAGTATTCAGGAGCTGAGCTGAGCTTCCAGAAGAGGTACAGGGGGAGAGGGGGAAGGATAAGGAGCAGGAGCTTATGGGGACTGTTAAAAGAGGCAATGGTTCTGGCAGGGGAGCCTCCAGAATGAGCAGAGGATCCTGGGCTGGGCATCATGTCTTCAGTGAAAGACAAAAGGTTAGCAGTTCATGCCTATGGAAGGCAGAGAGTAAAGAAGCAAGAAATGTGTTTTGCGTCTTCGGAAAGTTGCTGAGCAGATGGATTTGTCCAGCTCCTTCTGTCTCTAGAGCGCAGGCCGCCTCTGCGTGCTGGGCAGAACAGCTGGGCTGTGCCACTCTAGCCTTTCTTGGCAAGAGCGGACCGCCATTCTGGGCACTGGGGGGCCTTGCTCGCCATACCCGCTCTGCTCACAGGACTGCAGAAACAGCAGATGGTGGTAGACAGCACTGGGGGCTGGGGGCCACCTGCCATCTCCAGTGAGTCTCCGAGAATCCCCTCTGCTTGTCGTGGGCATGGCAGATGTCCTGGGAAGAGCCTTTCCCGCCGGAGGGTACGGCTGCTTGTGGTTTTCTACCGGGTGTGTCCTCAGGACCCAGGACCAGCCACAGGGTATGCATGTACATTGTGATGGGGGTGGAGCAAAGAGGGGCTCTCTCCCCAACCGACCTCTCTGTTTCTAGGAGAGCTTAGTGATCGACCGGCCTCGAGTGAGAAAGCAGACCAAACACTACAATTCCTTTGAGGAGGATGAGCTCATGGAGTTCTCCGAGCTTGACAGTGACTCAGATGAAAGGCCCACGAGGTCCAGACGCCTCAATGATAAAACCAGGCGCTACCTCCGAGCTGAGTGCTTCCGGGTGGAGAAGAACCTGCTCATCTTCGGGTGGGTGTTGGCTTTGCCTGCGTATTACTGTTTTCCAGTCCCCGAGATCTGTCCAGTTTGTCTCTGCAGTCACCTCTGAGAGCTCCGGGCTGATGGAGGGTCTGTTAGAGCAGGAGAGAACTCTGCTTTTTTGCCCATGGCCCCCTCGGTCATCGTACGCCTGCTGCCGTATTGTAGACGTGCCATGGTCCTCTCATGTGCTTGTCACAGCAGATCTCTGTTACTAATTTGCTGCCTGGTACTGATTTCCTGCTTTCCCCCCCAGGGACATGTGAGAAGTCCACACAACAGATGTCACAGTTAGGGCATGATTCGCGCAGGGCTCTGGTTCTGGTAGAAGTAGAAGGTTTAGCTTCTGGGACCTCACCATTGCTTTTGAATCATGCAGCTGGACTCTCTTAATTCCAGATTTAATCCCTGCTCCAGATAGTTTCATCCCTCCCTTGTTAACATTCTGGTGGCCATAGGAAGCTGTCAGTGTCCAGGTCGCCTTAGCGACATGTGGTGTGCTACAGCATGTGGTCCTTGAAGGCCTTTCAGGGCAAAGCCCTCAGGGTGATTAGTAGACCCGACAGAGGACGAGAAGCACCCTCGGCTCCTGTTTATCCCGCATTGTTGAGGGCATGCGTGCCCTTCCTCCCTCCAACGCCCTTCTGTATTTCCACTCTCAGCTGGGGCCGGTGGAAGGACATCCTGACTCATGGGCGGTTCAAGTGGCATCTGAATGAGAAGGACATGGAGATGATTTGCCGGGCCCTGCTGGTATACTGTGTCAAGCATTACAAGGGGGACGAGAAGATCAAGAGTTTCATTTGGGAATTGATCACACCTACCAAAGATGGGCAGGCCCAGACCCTCCAGAACCACTCAGGTGAGCGGTGGCAGGGCCGTGCCGGTGAGGCGGGAGCTGCTGTGTGCTCCCGTCCCTCCTCCCGTGTTGCCCCAGGTCACTGTGCTTTGGCAGACTTCTCTTGCTCAGATACATTGGAGAGTATTAGCTGCGGGAGAGGAAGACGAGTCCTTCGGTTCTCCTGCAGAATCCTCCAGTGTTACCTGTACCGCTTTGCGGAAGTACAGTGGGGCTCTCGAGGTTTCCCACGTACCTGTCCTGTGCACCGACTTGAGTGTCACAGGGTTCCTTCTCTGAACCAGGGTCACACCTTGCACGCTGTGGTTTTTCTTCTGCAGTTCACTGTTCTCCCAGTCCTGCCTGTCTGTGCCTTTCCTTGTGCTGTGCTCCTCCTTCCCTGTGCTTGGCCGTAGCTCACCCTCACGTTTCAGGTTGAGTGTGCCCTTTCTCCTGGCCAGGTTGTAAGGTCCCCAAGGGGCACAGGTGATGTTCTTGGTCTACGTGGGTCAATTCTTACTGCCTGATCGAACGGTCCTGGAGTTGACTGGGCTGGGGGCCAGGCATTTCTCCTCACATCGGCACTGCTTGGTGGACCAAGGAGTGGGGTCTGCCATCCTGGGCCACCACGCACAGCCTGGCTGCCTCTTCACAACCCCAGCCCAGCTCTGTTCTGCCCCCTGTGTTTAGGCTGCCTAAGCTCATCTACCTGCCTTTCTGTTCCAGGGTTGTCTGCTCCAGTCCCCAGAGGCAGGAAGGGGAAGAAGACAAAGAACCAGCTGCTGCTCCCAGAGCTAAAGAACGCAGACTGGCTGGCCACCTGCAACCCCGAGGTGGTCCTCCATGATGACGGCTACAAGAAGCACCTCAAACAGCACTGTAACAAGTGAGTGTGCCCCTCCCCGTCCGTGCTGGCAGCTCCACTCAGACCGTCCAGACTCCTGGGGTCCCTGTGGGCCTGGGGAACACTCCCTGGTGCTTCTTACCGCCATGCGGGGTCTGGAAAGGTAGCATGTGTGGTCTAAGCTGGGTCAGGAGCCCCTCACCTAAAGCCTGTCTTACTCCTTTAGTACATCTCCTCTCCCCACAGGGCCTGTATGCCTGAGGGTTTTTCTGACTTGACTCTAAATCCAGTTAGGATACCGGTGGTTTTGTTATTCTCTCTCCATTTGCCCCTGAGGTCACAGGGGGAGCAGAAGACGGACCTTAGTAGCCACTGCTCTCAGCCTCCTCCCTCCCCGCTGCCATGTTGCTTCCTCTCCCAATTCGCTGTTGCTGCTCATGGCCTCCAGGCGTGTGACAGACAAGCATTTGAGATGTCTCCCTTATATCCCTAGGTCCTAGCTAGCACCATGCAGAGACTTTTTTGAGACAGAGAATCCAAGGGCGCATGCTTGATGGTAGAACCTGCCTGGGGCAGGATCTGGTAGCACGCTCCACGTGACTGACTCAGAGTCACCACAGAGGGGACACGCAGAGGAGGCAGCCTCGGTAAGAGGACTCACAGGAGACCTCACGCTGCAAGCTGAGGATTCTCTGGTACTTAAAGCAGCCATCTTTCTTGAATAAGTAAGACAGATGGCTAAAAACATGATGTTTGAGGAGCAAAATTAATGTGGCAACAGCAAGATGGAGTAGGTCAACCTAGAACTGAATGGCCATCCAGGAGCATTCTGTCATAATTTAAGTATTGATCGTGAGGACCTAGAGGAGGGTACTGACCAAAGAGTTGGGGAGAAAGGGTCAACTGTGAGAGACGTGACCAAGGAATAATGTGTCATGTGTGATGAGGAATACATAAGCAGCTAACTACATGATCCTGAGCCTCACCGGCTGGGAGGCTAACCGTGCTTGGGCCAGGACAGAATCAGAATCCTTACATGCACTGACTGATGGAAGGCAAAGCGAAGGACTAGGGTCTTTCTGCCCTGCTAAGTTCTCAGCAACAGCATTTGGCTGTTCCATTCCCAGCTGCATGTGTGGGTGTGGGCACTGAAATAGGCTGAGCCGGAGAGGTTGATGCAGAACTTTCCTGGACAGAGATGATCACAGAAGATGGCCAAATCCATTTCAGACCTTTGAGGAAGGCCTTAACATTTCTAACCACCCCCCTGCCAAGACTTTTCCTGAGTGCATGCCTGACCCTAGGAACTGAAGAAAGCAGTAGGAGTGCCTGGCTGGCTCCGTTGGTGGAGTATGTGACCTTGATCTTGGGGTTATGAGCTCGAGCCCCACATTGGGTGTAGATTACTTTTAAAAAAGGGATGCAGTAAAGCATTTCTCTGAGTTCAGAGATGCTGACTATTGTTTATTATCCCGAATCTTATGGCGACTGCTGTCCTCTTCAATTCTGGCTCAGGAAGAGCCAGAGACTCCGAGCCAGCAGGGACCTTGCAGCTCTTCGCACTCAGCATGGGAGTTCTGTGGGCAGTCCCCTGACAGGGAATCTTCAGCCTGTGCTTGAGCCTTCCTGCTGACGGGAAGGCTCCTTGCTTACCATTTCTCAGCAAGGCTCATTTAATTATCAGATGATTCTAATTAATCGTCCTTCTGCATATTGGATCTAAAATCTGCTTCCTTGAAACTTCTACCCATTGATCTTGGGTCCTCGTTCTGCCCTGAGGCACACTGGAGAATAGGCAGACTTTTTTCAGCAAACTGGACTCTCAGCGTTTAGAATCATAGGCTCCGTTAGCAAATATATTGCCATTCCAATATCAGATAAAGGTGAAGACAGGCTGTGAGGTCAGAGCTGCCTGGATTTAAATCCCAGCCCTCTTACCTATCAGCAGGTGCATTACTTAACCTCTTTGTGCCTTCTTTCTTTCATCTAGGAAATGAAGATGATAATAGTCCCATCTCTTAGCACTGCTATTTGGATTAAGGGAGCTAACACACACTGCTAGTAGTCAGTACTCAAAGCGTTGTTCAGTAATAGTAGTAGCATAGTGTTTAGGGACAGGAAATTGTCATCAAAAGAATTGTAAAAAGTTAAAAAAGCAACTGCTTCAGATCCAACCTGTAAGTTGGGCGAGTGGGGATAGGGGTGGGAGTAGTGACTGGAAGGGGACCCACGAGCCTTCTGCTGACATGTTCTACTTCCTGATCGGGGTCCTGGATTCACAGGTGTGTTCCGTTCGTGGAAATTCATCAAGCTGTACATTTATCTAAAGTGCACTTTCTGGAAATATAGTTCATATCAACAAAATGTTGTGGAGTTTTTGTTTTTTTTTTTAAGAAAGAGATAAAGGAAAAAAGCAATGATGCCACGCAAATATTAATGGATTTTGACTAAAGTGAGGGTATTACAGACCTACTCCAGTTCTCCTTCCCTTTCAGTTAAGATGTCAACTGGGATTATCCTCTCATTGGGGGAGGGTTGCCCCATCTGTCCTCTGAATTGATTTGCTTCTCATTTAAGGAAAAGTGAATATTATTCACTTTAAATTCTATTCCCTCATGCTGTAGATATTTCCAAGTATCAACACATCTCTGTTTAGAAAAATAGAGACCGCCCTATCATTCATTGTCAGGAAAGGCTTCCTCCAGTTGGACTAGATCTAACCAGACAAGAATTCCATTCCCAGAGCCTCTTGTTCCAGTTCTTACTGAAGAGGCCAGCGGCTACTATCAGCAAGGTAGAAGGATCAGTGACTGTTGTAAATTCTTAGAGTTGTTATTGTTTGAACTTTAAAAAAAATAAATCTAAAAATTATTTGGGTTAATTGACAGTTGAGGTAAGGAATGGCATACTAGAAAAATAAGTGGGTTTTTTTCCGTTCTGAAAATTCTAACTTTGTGTTTTGCCACCTACTACTCGAGCCCACAGTGGCACTTTATATGTTTTTTAAAAATTGTCAAAAATAACCTTTCCTCCCTCCTCCAATTTCCATCCCCCCAACCCCCAGAGGCAACCACTGCTAACCTGGTTCTGCCAGGGATATTCTGGGCATGGACCAGCTTAGGTGAATGTATAGTCTCCTTTTATCTTCCCGAAAATAACATACATTTTACATACTATTTGTGCTCTCTGCTCTCTTTCTCTCTCTTTTTAAAATAACTTCTGTGGAGGTCAGTTCCTGTGTATGTAAATGGGCCTTTATTTTTAATAGCTGGCCTTTACTCTCGCCTGGTTTTGAAGTTACAAGTCCTCTTTGAAACCTCTTTGCAGCTCTGCCGCGAATGTGAAGCTTCTCCTTGCCGTGGTCGACCTCTCCTTGCCTGCCCTTACCTTCACCCTGTTTCTTTGTATGTTGAGCCTTCCCCATCTTCGACCTCCTGGTCCTCTTCTGTACTGAAATTCTCTCCTGGTTGGTCTCATTTCACAGTTAGATGCTGTAGACACCTCCAGAATAGGGCTGAATCGCTTACGTTCGTCATGTGCCTCACAGTACCCAGCGTGGTGCCCGGCACACAGTAGTTGCCCAGCCAATACTTGCTTAGTTGCCTCGTCTCGAACTCGTTTGGTGCCTGCCCTCGGAGCTTGAGCATGCCCTGTGCAGAATTCAGGGAACTGAGCACCTCAGAGAGAAGACGTGACTATGTTCTGGCAGTATTGCCATGAAAAAGCCTCCTAAATATCCACTTTATCGGTGTGCAAGTGAAACTGAAAAGAGGACCATTCAACATGACCTACTCTTCAGTAAATAAGTAAACGTTAACCAGCCTCTTGGAGGGTGGCGCTGTCCGAGAGGTCACTCTGGGAGTGCTCTTCATAGACCAGGAGGAACCGTGTTTCTGCTCTGCCCGGGGCTTACAAGGTGACCTAACAGATGATGGGGAGATGCATTTTTCCCTGTGAAGTGGGGATAATCCCAGTAGCATGTGTCATCAGTACCTTGGGTTTTGCTTTTCTAGTGCTTTCTCCTGTATTGCTTCCCGTCACTAATAACATAGGAAACCCTGTAATTTCCCAGTGTCCGCCTAGGAGTGTCAGCTTACCGGCAGCTCGGGGCTCTGACACCTGTGCATTCCTGTGTTCACCTTCCACAGGGTACTTTTGCGAGTCCGGATGCTCTACTACCTAAAAGCTGAAATACTGGGAGAGGCAGCTGAGAAAGCGTTCGAAGGAACCCCTGCCAGGTAAACCAAGTCAGCTGAAGCTCTCAGAGCTCTCAGTGCTGAAGAGCTGCCGCACGGGGCCTGTTCTTGGCGATGGACAAAGCTGCTCGTGCTCCTGGAGGCCCGTGTTCGCACCCAGCCCAGGGTCAGTTACCTGTATGGTAGGGCGGGCAGGCCCCCTACACTGGAAATGAAGGAGAAACCTGTTTCTCCACAGCACAGCTTTTGGTGAGGTTTTGAGTTAGTTTGCTCTTCCTAGTGGTGTTGTAACATCAGTCATTTCTCTGCCTTAGCTTGTCACCGTGGGACGAGTATTCATACCCTGATACGTTTGGTGCGACGGGTGTGCGCTGGGCGTTTTGGAGAATCCCACTCTTGGCCACAGTGCTCTTCCCCATTTGAGCAGTTCTCTGTATTTGCTAATCACACTAATAATACTTGGTGCCCTGTTTGATTGTTTGCACCTTAGTTTTGTAAATTAGTGTTTCTAAAGCTGTAGAATCCCATGGGAGTCTCCCAAGATTTCAGAGAATGAGGCCACTATGCCTCTTGCTACCACTTGGTAAACCCAGACAGCCTCCTTCACCTTCTCCAGATACACTCTTTGCTCTAGCCCTCTAGGATGCCTGTCATTCCTGGAGAAAACCAGAGGGGGCGGGATTTCAGCTTTGCTTTGAGATTACCTGTGGCCATGGTTTCTTCTTTCTGTCCATTGGGCAATGCTGATGGCTTTAGTGATCATGGGGTGGGAGGGGAGGACAGTAAAGAAGGAGAGCAGTAAAGGACATTGACCATCCTACCCACGGGGCAATTTGTAATCGGGAGCAACCGTTACAATGACCATTATTACTTGATAACGTTTTCTATAATTACTATAGTCATTTCCAATGGGTGTAGGCAAGTTGAGTGCTTTGGTAAAAAGATTAAGTTTATGGATAATAGAAATGGAGCAGTTTTCAACCTGATTGTTTCTATGAGGTGTTACCTGGCAGAAGTAATCTACCTGAACTTTCTCATCCTACTGTGCTTTCTTAGAACATGTAGATTGAAAGAGCTAGATAGAACACAGAGAGTCCATTATCCGTGCCCTTCCCTCCTTTCCTCTGTCTCCTCTATCTTGGCTGTCACTGGCCCTTATTGTGCCAGGAGGAATGAATAGCAGTTCATCCCAGAAAAGTCATTTAGCTCATGGCAGCAGTGGAGCCAGAGAGGGAGCACTGCCTGGAAATGTAGGGCCGTGGACCACCATTCCCACCGAGGGAGCGGGGCCTGGGGAGGAGCAGTTAGCCGTATGTCACAAGAAGAGCCGGGTGGAAGAAGAAACTTCGGATGCTACAGAGGAGCCAACCCAAACGGCTGGGAGGTGGGAGGGAGGAGCCATCAGGTGGATTTTTCTCCCCAGACCCAAAGCCTTAAAGAGTAAGGATGGTGCTCAGACAAATGAAGACAGTAAGCTAAGGGTCCATTTGAGCTTTCAGAACATGGACAGAACTCAGTGAGGGGCTGATGGTACGGGCCTGCTAGTTCTGTAGGCCTGCTCCTTAAGTCAAGTTATGTTCATCCCTTTGGCTGGGAGTAGTGGAGTTGGTGATCAGTTTTGACCCAGCTGACCACTGCCAGGAGGTATTGTGGGAACTATCCTCTGAAAGGCTGTCTTCATCTTGAGATCTCTACATATTGAACCAGAATTATTCAGGGACTTTTCAGCATTTGATTATGTATAAATTTGACCATGTGGAGGATGTTCTGCTTTCAGTTGACCAATACATTGATGGCTTTTGCTGTGGTTCTCAACTGAAGATGGATATCTACATTCTACATGTGGAGCCCAAGGCTACACCCAGACCTACTGATGGGTTCTCCAAGAGGGGCTTCAGGGTTCTGTGTCAGTCAGCCTTCCAGTCTAAGAAGCCTGGGAATCAAGTACATATGTGGGACTAGCTCACTGGATGAGCATGATGGGAAGTCCCAGTTAGGAAACTGTGGCCCACAGCCTTCTAAGTCCTTGTAACTTCAGCCTCTTAGCATGTGACTAGGGATGTGGCTTAATACCAGGGTTCAGCCAGTGGCTCTTGCATTGTTTTCTGTCTGCGTTGAAGGAACTCTGAGTCCCCACCCTTCCTTCCACAGGGAACTAGAAGTGCCTCTGCCTGACATTGACTACGTGGAGATCCCAGTGGATTGGTGGGACGCTGAGGCCGATAAGTCCCTTCTGATAGGCGTGTTCAAACATGGTGTGTATTTCAGTGAATGCTCTCCCCTTCCCGAGAAACTCCATAACCTGTGCTCACATCTCTGGTAGAAAGAAGCCTCAACTCTGTCCTCTCAGATAAATGTGTGAGTCCTGAAAATATGATGAATGTTCGTAATATCGGTGAGGAGCTTCACCAGGGCTGCTGTGGTTTCAAAGAGCCTGTCCACGCCATCGGGCCTTGGACTGCCTCACTCTTCCTCACCCTTAAAGTCCCAGCACCTGGCCTAGTTCCTGGCATACAGTAGGCACGTAGCATTTCTTGAGTGAAGGAATAAATAGGGAAAATGTGAGGTTTTAGCGTTTCATATGTATGTAGAATTCTAAGATCATTCTATAGATATCTGCATGTTTCTAGTGTATATCTTTTTGCCCCATTGGTATAAAAATTAAAGAATACAAGATGGTACAGACATCTTTTTTTATATTTGGTAACCAAGAGTCCAGGGGACTGAGAGAGGTTTTGAATACCTTGGTAGAACTGAAATAAGGACCCCCTTTCCTCACTTCTGGCACTGTCCTAAGTACCTACCCTTGCCCTCAGCCAGCGGTCAAGGTCATTGATGGAAGCGCCACGTGATAGTCAGTGTAATATGCCTGGTAGACCCCTTCCCTGTCTGTTAAATAACTGAAATCTTAAACTGCAGAGAAGGATTCCAAGTGGGAAGAGTTGGTCGTAACTGACTTTCACTGTCCGTTCTGCCACTTAGTAAATTTAAGACCTTGAACAAATCATAAATTTCCCTGACCAGTTTCCTCACCTGTACCATGGGGATAGTATCGAAACAGCCTACCTAGAGAGAGTTGTTTGAAGATTCAGTGGGAACATGTCTGTAGAGTGCCAAGGGCAGGACCAAGCAATAGATAGAAGGGGAGGAGACGTTTAGTGATGTTCTGCTGTTACTTACTGGTCTCCTTTTGGAAAGTTAACTTCCTCAGATACGCTTAATTAGTAGAATTCAACATTTGGAGGCCAGCCAATCACGTTTACTTGACAACTATGCTGATACTTATTTTAATGAGGACTCCCCTCAACACTTAGTTTCTGGTGTTAGAGTGGGAGGCCCAGTGCTGGCCAGAGCCCTTTCTCAAACCACTGGCGTTAGGATGAGCACTGCTGTCCATTAGAACTACCTGTGATGGTGGAAGAAATGTCCTATCTCTGCACTGTACACTGTGGAATCCACTGACCACATGTGACGGTTGAATACTTGAAATATGATTGATACATCTGAGCAGCTGTATTTTTTAATTTTATGTAATTTTAATTAATTGAAATTTAAATAACCACATGTGGTTCCTCTTCTGGACAGTGCAGGGCTGTAACTCAGCTCTGAAGTGGGAAGAAGAAACACATTACCTCTCTGTTGAGCACAAGGAACCACAGTGCAACCAAATCTTGGTTTATCTAATTTGAGAAAGAACCCAAAGACAAGTTGCTAGAAGCAGCCAAATTCAGAGCATCTGAACTTGGTGTGCAAGAAAGTCTGTTGACCCCGTGTCTCATTTCAGTGGTAGCTTTAGGGCACATGGCCGCATCCTCAGTGGAGAGAACGTGACATGGAAAGGGGACACAATGTGAAGTCCCGGCAGGATGGCAGACAGAATCTACATGCTTCCCCTCTGTCCCTCCTCCGACCCAGCACACACACACCACAGACATACAGAAGGTCTGGGTAGCTTAGGACAATACTGTGAAACTACCTAGCTGCACATGAAACAAATAAAGGAAATTCCTCGGAGAAGAAGTCACTTAAAGCCAGAGCTGGAAGCTCACTGATAGGACAGCAAACAGAGGGACTGGGTTTTCAATGCCCACACAGAAAAAGGAGATAAGCCACTCCAGGAAAGGAGGCCGAGAAAAGGCTCTTTGGCCCAAGGAAGCAGATATGGAAGAACATACTCCCGAGAGAGAGGCGGAGACGTGAAAGGGAAGATGAGGTGGAAGAGAGAAGTAAAGCAGGTGCCATGTGAGGAGTAAAGCAGGTGTGCCAGGCAGATACTAACACAACCAGAAACAAAACACGTAAGACTCATAAGACCTGGTATGGCGAAGTCTGTATCCTACAAAAGGTTTTTAAGGAAGGAAGAGTAGTTTGGGATAAAGAGGGTCTTCGCACGGTGATGATTGGTGGACTTCATGAGGAAGATGTGGCTAACAGTGTGGCCTCAGGATATGTCAGAGGACAGGACTCCAAGGGAACTCAAGTTGCTTTCTTTCCTAGGAAAGGCAAGTTAACCCTGGCACCATATCTACTAACCTTTTCATCCCTGAGCCAGGTTTAGGGTAGTGGGATTAAGCAATTGATCTCTCTTAGTCTTACGTTAGGAATGTTCAGGGGTCAGCCAGATGGTATCTGAGGTCACTTCTGTACCTAAAACTCCTCTGCTCTCTGAAGCAGTTTGGGAGGGTATAAATGAATCATTCCTAAGCTAATCATTTTCCTGAGCACACGCATGAGGTCTAAGATGATGCATCACCCATTCCATTGAGATTCCCCTAGATTGCCAGTTGAGGTGAACTCAGCAGTCAGAGTCAGGGCTGAGGGCATGTGTATGATGCCTGAAGTGGCCGATTGTGGTGTATGATGACTTCAGACGCTGTATGGTGTACCCAGTGCTAGGGGACTGGACCTCAACCACACACGCACACACAGCTCACTTTTGCACAGAACCAGCCCTGGTTAGTTGAATGTTAACATTGGATCTACCTTGGACAGATGCCTGTGGCTGGCTTCATGGACTCATCCTCCTTGGAGTCTTCCAGAATCCAGATGAGATTCTCCCCCTGACCAGATGCTGCCCTTCAGACATTCCATGAGTATAGGCTTAGACCCATCCTCATCTAGGCAACGCACCTGACCACCCCTGTGTAACTTAGCATGCATAACAAGTCTTACTGGTGACAGTCAAGTTCCCAGATACCCAGC
This sequence comes from Ailurus styani, assembly GCA_002007465.1. Classification (NCBI taxonomy): domain Eukaryota; kingdom Metazoa; phylum Chordata; class Mammalia; order Carnivora; family Ailuridae; genus Ailurus; species Ailurus styani. The sequence goes on from LNAC01000740.1 coordinate 313,633, forward strand.
AGCTGGTAGAGGTATGACATTCTCCGAAAGTCAAGCTGTCTGGTGTTCGCTTTTCAGAAATTTGTGTCAGGAAGCCCCCTGCCTTGTTTCCATCCCAGGGAGGCCTAAGTATGAACTGTGTTGCTGCCACCATTTTCTTTGTGAAGAAACACAGCCATCCATCGTCTGAAGTTCCATGGCTCTGGCAGGCCACCCCAGACGTAGCCTGCCACAGCACTACTGAGATCAGGAGGGTAGAGCCATGGTTCTGTCTGCGAGCTGACCCCCGTGAGAGAATTGCCTGCACCTTTGGTTGTTTGCAGCAAACCTGTTCTGAATAATGCTCTCGATAGCTCTCTGTGCCCTCTAAGGCAGCCTGGATTTATGCAGTTTTTATTGAGATACAAATTTTAGTATTTCTGTTGACATTCTTAGAAAGGAGCTTCTAGACTGAAGAGGCAAACAGCGCATGCCCCTCAAAGCCTGTCACCTACTATCTCTTTATTGGCATTGCTCTTAGGTGCCTACAACTCACAGGGCAGTTGTTGGGGTATTCTAGGGGACCGAATCAGTCACTCTTTCTTGCTTCCAGGTTCATAGCTCAGTGAGAAATAGGAATGCAGACTCTGTCTGGTCTTCAGACCGACACAAGAGAAAGTCTGCAGAGTAGACCGTAGCCAGGTAGTAGGCTGCCAAAGACCGTGGCCTGCTTCATGCCCTTGTCAGGCACAGAGCACCTAGGGGCAGGACACATGGACAGTGAGCCTCCCTCAGGAGGAAAGGGCTGGTGCTGAAAGCTTTCAGCCTCTCACCTGTCAGATGAGCACCCCTCTTTTCATGGGGAGCAGCAGGTGGAGGTAGCAGGAATTTCCTCGAGGCAGCAGGAGCGTTGAGGACATTCATGTTTTGCCGTGAACTGTGCTAGAACACAGGGAGAGGGTGCAAATGGCTCTTTTACAATGATTATTGGAAGAGAATCTGGGCAAAACTGACTCATTCAATCTTTTGTTAAGCGTGTATGGCGTTAGGCCCCACGCTAGATACTGAATATGTAATGCTGAGAAAAACAGGCCCAGATTCTTTCCCTAAGGAGCCCACAATCTCATGAGAGAGACTGACGATAATCCAATAATCGCCCTAAGGAATAGCGAATAAAGAACATAAGGCCTCACAGTTTCTCCTGCCATGTGCCTCATGGGGGCAGCAGCTGTCATTGAGATGGCAGAAGAATCACTTTGGATTGAAAGGTAAAGTACCTGCGGCTCCTCAGAGAGAGAGAACCAGGTGTTGCCTGTGGGGTGGAGGCCAGAACTACATCCACAGTGATGAGGGAACAAAAACCAACATGGACGCAACATACCCAGCAAAGTAAAATCGAGTCTGTTATTAGCACCCACGCTGGTTCTCCATCACCTATGATGGGCCCTCTCTGTACATACTGCAGAGCTGGAAACGGACCTTGTTTCCTCGGAGCAATGCGGAAAGGGTTTTGACCATCTTGAAAGTGTTTTCCCCTAAGAGAATTTGCTATAACAATTAGATTGGGGTCTTTTCTGTGACCAAATCCTGTCTCATTATCAAATTACATCCAATTCAATTTAAAAAAAAACAAAAATTCTCATGTCTGGAATTATCAAAGTAAAAGTGATGTTATTTCATTGTTTTGGCTCCCTTTCAGGGGTCTCTTCTGAGTCAAATATGCTCGTTCTCTGTTTGACTTCGAGGATGTGGTGGGGGGTCATTCCAAAGCCCTGGCCAGTGGATTAGGATTTCATACTGAGTTGGTGAATATGGAGACAATAAATCATTTAATCTGATTAATGAGCACCCGTAGTCCTCCTTGTATTTTATCCCCTGTATCCATTACTTGGTTCAGTTTCTGTTTCTAAGACATGGGATAAAATCGGACTGTCAGAAAACAAGCCCATCAGGAGGTAGGTAACAGGGTGTCCAGAGTTGGGGGCTGAGATGAAGAAGTTGCAAAACCAACTTGCCTGATTCCCTTTGCTGTCCAAAAGAAGTAAACAAGTGAGCATTGCATCTGTACCTCATGTCTCTTCACAGGCACAGAACATTTACGTCAGCTTTTATTTTTGGTCAAACACTTATTCATAGGTATCTACTTCATTCAAGGATCTTCTGATAGGAAATCTCATAGGGTTCAATTAATCTTAAATAGTGTTTTTGATTGTCTTATTTTTCACTTAATAAGGGAAACAAAATGATGGTGCAGGGCCCTAGGTAGAATTTGGTGAGTTCTAATATGACTTCTGACATTTCTCATTACCCCTGATCAGGGTATGAGAGGTACAATGCCATGCGAGCAGACCCAGCACTTTGCTTCCTGGAGAAAGTTGGGATGCCAGATGAGAAGTCCCTTTCTGCAGAACAGGGTGTTACGGATGGGACCTCAGACATCCCTGAAAGGTGAGCCATCTGTGACGTGACGCGTTATGCCGTGACTCTGACCCCCTCGGTGGATATCCAGCATTCTCACGGTCTCTTCCTCACAGCCCAGTGTTTCCCTTACATCTTGCCATTGCTGGAACCACTTTCCCAAATTGCTGCATTCATTAGATCCTGTTACATCTCAGGCCTTTTCTTTGACTTGTAAGCACTTTGAACCGAGTACTAGTTCCTGTTCTTCCTGGGTTCCTCAGGCTGTCCACCATCCTACCCTGTTCATCTCTTGTCTGGTCAGAGGACTCTTGAGGAAGAATTTAGACCTCTCATACTGGGCAGAAAGCTAAGAGGCACTACAAGTACAGGCTTCATGACCTTGAAATTCCTCAGATGAAATTCTGGCATTATTGAAGAGTGCGTTGTCCATGTGTAAGGTGAACGTAGGAGTCACTGCTCCATGGCTGTGGCGTTTAGGCCTTGTTTATGGGTTGTGTGCAGAAACGCATAGAAGCATCTCCTTGGCTGAGTTTTATTTACAGTTGGCATAACCCCCAAATGTGTAAATTCATTAGAAAGTTAAATAAACGGCCAGAAACCGTGGCACGCGTGTGTGTATATGTATGTATGTGTATATGTGTGTGTGTGTGTGTGTGTATATATGTATATATATATATACACACACACACACATATATATATATATATATTTGGAAAACATTATATATATTTCTTAGCTTGTGTTTGGTAAGCTTTGAACTGATCTTCTCCCCAAAAGTACCAGATACTGCTTTGCATTGCCTAGGGCTGTGGCCAAGCCTAGCCAGGGGGGCCTGCACTTCCAGTAGCGCCTAACCACCTCCTAAGGCCAAGAAAAGGGTGAAATGCATTTTCCATCTGTCCTCAACCCGTGACGAACACTTTAGCTACCACAACATTCTTTGCTCCCAAGAGAAATTTCCTCTGTGCAGATAGTAGTCTCATCTGGAGAGATGTTAACAGAAGCCCAAGTGAGTGGTGATGCTAATGGTAGATGCAGGGGGAAACGCTGTGTGAGTGAGGTACCTGAACGTGGCAGAGAGCTTACATTTTTGTCGGGCGTCTGAGAGGTAGCTACCTAGGGTGGGTGAGACTCTCCCGCCTCCAGGACCTGAGCAGCATGAGAATCTTTGAGACAGGAATACTTCGAAGTCCGTGTAAGATCAGGCATTGGCAGTCGTTAAGCTCACAAGACAGAAGACCTTAGGCAGCTAAGCTCGAGGTAGGTGTCTGCTGCTAAAGAGGGCAAGATGTCCTTCTTTCCTAGCGGTGACAGCCCCGCTCCCTCCTGAGGAAGTGGCTGCCACCAAGAAAGGGGTTCTGCCTGAAGCTTCACCCCACTGTGGGGGAAGGGGGTTGGAGGCGCTTCGGGACTCGCTGGATTTGCACAAGCCTCAGTCTCTGGAGTCTGTCATCTTATTAAAGGCCCACGTTCAGGTAACTCTCAATGGGGAGTCATGACCCTGTTTGTGACAGTATCACTGTCGAACAGCTGGCCTCTGAACTTGTCTGAGTAGATCATCTCATGCTGTAGTCTCAACTGAGTGGAGGCCCTCGCCTGTAGAAGTTATGACACTGGGAGAAAGCAAGATTTTGAGGCCTGTGGGCAAAGGGATCCACTAGTTTTCCTTTCGGTCAGTGATTTAGGGGGTTTTCTGGCAAGCATTCTGGTTGTAAAATAGCTCCAGGGTGGTGTGTGATGCTTTTTATTTTACTTTTATTCAGAGGCAACACGGACAAAGAAGACAACACTGAGGACAAGTTAGATGGCCTGCAGAAGCAAATGGTGAGTCACGTGTGCTGTGTCGGTAATGCACACAATCTTCAGGGTCGAGAAACATCCCCATCTTGGCAGTGGGCTTGGGGCCCTTGATTGCAGTGCTGCAATTGCATTGAATTTGCCCAGCATTTTAGTGTAGAAATTATCAACATACAAACTGCATTGCATTTTTATTCTAGTGAAAGCTTTGATTTTGATATAACTGTAGATTTTAGGTGCATTGTAGGATACGATACAGAGTGACCCCGTGTACCTTTTATCCAGTTTTCCCCCACGGGAACATCCTGCAAAACTGTAGTACAGTGTCACAACCAGGATGCTGACGTTTGTTAGAGTCAAGATGTAAGACCTTTCTGTAACCACAGAGATCCATTGTGTTGCCCTTGATGGCCACATCCCGTTCCCTCCTGCCTTCACCTCCTTTGTAATTGGTGGCAACTAACCTGTTCTCCATTTCTGTGATTTGTTATTTTAAGAATATTTCCTAAGATATGTACTAAGAGTTTAAGAATATATATTATTAAATTGAATCATAACAGTAGGGGGCCCTGAGGGATTAGCTTTTGTCACTCATCATAATTCCCTGTGGACTGCTGCAGGGTGTTTTCTGTAACAGTGGTGCCCTCCGATTCATTACTGTGTAGCAGTCCTTGGTGTGGACGTCCCAGTTAGATTTACCATTCATCCACGTGCAGGAGACTACACTGTCTCCAGTTTCTGACGGTTACAAGTACCCTTATAAACTCTGCACACAGATTTTGCATGACCATACATTCCCATTTCTGTGGAGTAAATGTCCATAAGTACAGTTTCTGGGTGAAACAGTTACTACATGTTTAGTTGTTTTTTTGGTTTTTTTAAACTACCAAGCTGTTTCCCGCATGGCCACACCCCTTCACATTGCCACCAGCCCCATAGGAGTGGTCCACTTTCTCCTCGTCTTTGGTTAGCTTTTGGTGTTGTCATCATTTGGAATTGAGCCATTCTGATAGGCGTATAGTGATATCTAGTTGTAGTTTTAATTTACATTTCCCTGATAGCTAATAATGTTTAACATCTTTTTATAGGTTTAATTGCCATCTGTAAGCCTCTTCAGTGAAATGTTTCTTCTTGTCTTTTGCCCATTTTCTAATTGCATTGTTTGTTTATTTTTCTGTTGGTGTTTGAGAATTCTTTATGTATTCCAGATACCAGTCTTCTGTCAGATATGTGGTTGGCAAGTATTTTTGATATAACTGTAGTTTGTCCTGTTTACATTGTTTTTTAAAGAAGAACGGTTTTTAATTTTGAGGAAGTCCAGCTTACAAATTTTTCTTTTTATGGGTCATGCTTTTGGTTCTAAGTGTAAGAATTCTACCTGTCTGTGGATCTCAAAGGTTTTCTTCTGTTTTCTCTGAAAGTTCCTTAATTTTAACATGTAAGTCTGTTAAGTTAATTTTCATATAAATGGAGAGAATTAGATTCAGGTTCTTTTTTTAACCCGTTGCGGGCCAGTTGCTCTAGAACCATTTGTTTTAAAGAGCTGTCTTTTCTGCTTTGCATTGCTTTTGCACCTTTGTCAAAGTATCAGTTGAGTGTATTTGTGTGGATCTATTTCTGGATTCTCTGTTCTGTTCCTTCCTTACATTTGTCTGCTCCTCTTCCAGTAGCGTGTAGTACCAGTTATTGTAGCTATATCATAAATCTTAAAATTGGATAGAGTGATTCCTCCCACTTCTTTTTCAAAATTGTTTTAGCTTTTCTTGTTCCTTTGCCTTTCCATATAAATCTTAGAATACTCTTATCTGTATCTACAAAAGTTCTTGCTGGGATCTTGCTAGGAATTTCATTTTGAGAATTGACCTTTACTGTATTGAATCTTACTATATATCTCCCCGTTGATTTCAAGCTCTGATTCTTTCATCACTATTTTATAGTTTTTCAGAGAACAATTTCTGGACGTGTTTGTAGATTTACATCTAAGTATTGCATTTCTTTTGGTGTGATTGTAAATGGGATATTTATGTTTATCTTGTATTCTGCAAACTTGATCAACACAATTTCAATTTAAGGTATTTTGTGATTTTCTAGGTCAACAATCCTGTCATCTATGAGTAGGGATAGTGTTATTTCTTCTTTTCTGATCTATATGCCTTCTATTTATCTTTCTTGCCGTATTGCTCTGTCTGAAACTTTTGGGACTGTGTTGAATGAATGCTGAGAGCAGACATTCTTGCCTTGTTCCTGATACTAAGGAGGAAGACATTCAGTCTTCCATCGTTAAGTATAATGCTAGGTCTAGGTTTTTTGGAGGTGGTCTTTACTGAATATGAAGCATTCCCCTGTATCCCTAGTTTTCTGAGAATTTTTATCATGAATAAATGTTGAATTTTGTCAAGTGTATTTTTTGCACTGATGAGTATGATCATGTGATTTTTCTTAATTAGCTTTTAATATTGTTAGCTTTAATATGGTAGGTTACATTGATTGATTTTCAGATACCGAATCAGCTTTGCATCCCTGGATAAACCGAGATAAATGCCATTCAGTCGTGGTGTATAGTTCTTATTGTTAAATTCTTTTTTTTTCCTTATTGTTAAATTCTATTTGCTAATATTTTGTTAAGGATTTTTGCATCTATATTCATGAGGGATATTGGTCTATAGTTGTCTTTCAGTACTATCTTTGTCTGCTTTTGATACCAGGGTAATGTTAGCTTTATAAATGAATTGGAGGTTGCCTCCAACTGTTTTCTGATAGAGGTTGTTTAGAATTGGTATTAATTTTTTTTTAACGTTTAGTAGAAACATTATGAAACCATGAAACCAGCCTGGTGGAGGTTCCTTTTTGAGGGAGTTTTAAAATTACGAATCCAACTCTATTTTATATTGAGTAAGTAATAATCATTTGTGTTTTTTAAGGAGTTTGATTTATTTCATTTAAGTTGTCAAATTTGTGTGTTGTTCATTGTATTCTCTTATCCTTTTAAATTGTAATGCTATTCCCTGTTTCATTCCTGATACTGGTAATTTATGTCTTCTCTCTTTTTTTCTTTATCTGTCTTACTAGAGATTTGTCTACTTTATCTTCTTAAATAATCAGCTCTTTGTTTCAGCTCTTTGTCTTCTCTTTTAATTTCATTGATATCAGGGGTCTGGTGACTCAGCCAGTTGAGCATCTGCCCTCAGCTTGGAGCCCCACATCAGGCTCCCTACTCAGCAGGGAGCCTGCTTCTCCCTCTCCCTATGTCCCTCCCCCATGCTCATGCTCTCTGTCAAATAAATAAAATCTTAAAAAAAATAAATTTCATTGATTTCTACTCTTTATTATTGCCTTCCTTCTGCTTGCCCTGGTTTTATTTTCCTTTTCTTTTTCTAGATTTTTGGAGTGGAGCTTAAATTACCATTTTGAGACTTTCCTGCTTGTCTAATGTATGCATTCAGTGCTATAAACTTCCCTCAGCATTACTTCAACTATGCCCCACAAATTTCGCTGTGTTGTATTTTCATTTTCATTCAATTTAATGTATTTTTTAAAAATTTCTCTTGAGACTTCCTCTTTGATCCATGGATCATTAGACATGTATTATTTAGTTTCCAAGTGTTTGGACATTTTCCTATTAGCTTTCTGTTTTTTATTTCTAGTTTGATTCTATTGTATTCAGAGAACAAACTATTATTTCAGTTGTTTTAAACTTGTTAGGGTTTGTTTTATGGCCCAGGACATGGTCTGTCTTGGTGTATGTTCCATGGGCACTTGAAAAACAATGTGTATTGTGTTGTTGTTGGGTCCAATAATGTTGCAACTGACATAATTGCATAAATGTCAGTTAGATCATGCTGGTTGATAGTGTTGTTGGATTCTTCTGTATCCTTGCTGATTTTCTGTCTGGTGGTTTCATTAGTTGCTGAGAGAGGAGTATTAAAGTCTCCAGTATAATTATCAATTTAATTTGTCTGTTTCTCCTTTCATTTGTATCAGTTTTTGCTTCACATATTTTGCAGCTCTCTTGTTTGGTGCATACATATTTTTAGGTTTGTCAAGTCTTAAGTAGATTGACTCTGCTATCATTATGTAATGTCCATCTCTACCTCTGATAGTTGGCTCTGCTCTGAAGTGTATTTTATCTGACATTAATATAGGTAGTCCTGATTTCCTTTGATTAATGTTTGCATCTTACAACTTTTCCCATTCTTTTACTTTCAGCCTACTATTATTGAGTTTCCTGTAGACAAGATGGAGTTGGGGCATACTTTTTAATGCATTATGCCAGTCTCTGTCATTGAGTTGGCGTATCAGCCCTTAATATTTAGTGTAATTGTTCAGACAGTAAGGCTTAAGTCTGATATTTTATTATTTTCTCCGATTTTTGATTCTGTTTTCTTTTTTCTGCCTTTTTCTGGGTTACTTGAACACTTTTATAATTGTTTTTTTGTTTATCTCTTTTATCTATATTGTTTTTTTAATAGCTTTTTGATGGCTTTTCTAGATATTTATATATACATAAAGTATCACAGTCCACTGGTATGAGCATTCACCACTTAAAGTGCAGTGTAGAAACCTTACTTACTAGTTTTGTTTCTTTACCCTCCCCCCATTTTTAATATAGTGATCTTAAGGATTTCTTCCACATACATTCAGAACCTATCAGACGATGTTACAACTTTGGTGCAACTGTCAGTATAATTTAGAAAACTGAAGAGGAAAAAGAGAGTCTGTGGTATTTAGTTGTATTTTTGTTTACTGGATTTTTTCTTTTTTATGGTATCCCAAGATTTCCTCTTTCCATTTAGAGAAATTCCTTTAGCCATTTTTTTAGGGTAGGTCTGGTTGACATTTGTCTTAGCTTCTCTTTGAGAATGTGTTAATATCACCTTCATTCCTGAAGGATATTTGCACTGGATGTAGGATTCTGGGTTGACAGTTCCTTTCTTTCAGCTCTTGAAAAATGTGCCACTTTCTTCTGGCCTCCATGGTTTCTGATGAGAAATTTGCTGTCATTCAAGTTGTTTTTCCCCTGTAGAGAAGGCATCATTTCTCTCCTGCTGCTTTCAGGATTTTTTTTCTTTGTCTTTAGTTTTCAGAAGTGTAACCATGATATTTTTGTGTATGGATTTCTTTGACTTCATCCTGTTTGGGATTTTCTCCACTTCTTGAATCTGTAGGTTTAAGTCTTTTGCCAAATTTGGAGAGTATTCAGCTATTATTTCTTCAAGCCCTTTCTTTTCCCCCTCCCTCTGATGATATGAACATTAGTACTTTTGTTATGGGATGCCTGGATGGCACAGTCAGTTAAGCATCTGCCTTGGGCTCAGGTCATGATCCCAGGGTCCAGGAATTGAGCCCTGCTCAGCTGGGTTCCCTGTTCCCTGCTCCCTGGGCTCCCTGCTCAGGTGGGAGTCTGCTTCTCCCTCTCCCTCTGTGTGCTCAGTTTCTCTTTCTTTTTTTTTTTTTTTTAAAGATTTTATTTATTCACTTGACAAAGAGAGAGAGATTACAAGTAGGCAGAGAGGCAGGCAGAGAGAGAGGAGAGAGGAGGAAGCAGGCTCCCCACTGAGCAGAGAGCCCGATGTGGGCCTCGATCCCAGGACCCTGGGATCATGACCTGAGCCGAAGGCAGCGGCTTTAACCCACTGAGCCACCCAGGCGCCCTCTCTCTCTTTCTTAAATAAATAAATAAATCTTTAAAAAAAAAAAAAAAAAACTTTTGTTAAAGCCCCATAGGTCACTAATGCTCTATTTATTTTTTTTTTAATCTATTTTTCTGTTTTTCACATTGGGTACTTTGTATTTTTCTGTCTTTGAGTTCCCTGATTTTTTTCTTTTTCTCCTGTGTTCTGCTGTTGAGACTGTCTGTTGAGATTAGTTTTATATATATATATATATATATACACACACATATACACACACATATATATACACACATATATATCTGAAAACTTCTTTTTTTAAAGATTTTATTTATTATTTGACAGAGAGAGACACAGCAAGAGAGGGAACACTAGCAAGGGGAGTGGGAGAGGGAGAAGCAGAATTCCTGCTAAGCAGGGAGCCTGATGGGGGCCTCAATCCCAGGACCCTGGGGTCATGACCTGAGCCAAAGGCAGACTTTAACAGCTGAGCCACCCAGGCGCCCCCTGTTGAGATTAGTTGTTGTTTGTTTTGTTTTGTTTTTTAGGGTTTGGTTATTGTATTTTTCAAATCTAAAATTTCTTTTTGGTTCTTCTTTGGATCTTTGTTTCTTTCAGAGATTTTGTTTTTTTCCTTGTGGTGAGCATGTTCGGAATTGCTCATTTGATGACTGCTTTAAATTTTTATATCAAATTCTAAGATTTCTGTCATCTCAGTGGTAGCATTTATTGTCCTTTTTCATTCAGTATGAGATCTTCCTGTTTCTTGGTATGACATAATAAGATTTTTTACTGAAATCTGGACATTTTGGTATTGTATCGTAAGACTCAGGATCTTATTAAACTTCTGTTTTAGCTGACTACCTCTGACTCCTGTCTTGCAGGGGAGCGGGGTGGGGAATGGGTGCTACCTTGTTGCTACCAGGTAGGAGTAGAAGTTCACATTCCCATCCAGCCCCCAGTGAAACTTGAGGGGGATGTTTCTCATTATTGCTGGACAGGAGTGGAAGTTCAGCTCTGCCTATGGTCTTTACTAACACTGTGGGTGGGGATGGGGACCTCATTACTCCTTCTCAGAGATGAAAGTCCCAGCTCCCTACTTGGCTTTTTGACATCACCCCAGCAGGGACACGGGGTGTCTTATTATAGCCTGGTGAAGGTGGAAGTCAAGATTCTCCACTTGGCCTTTGGATGTGTTTGGCCATGGATGTGTTGAGCCAGTTTTTGTGTTCTTGGGCTAGAGGGTAGCAGGTATTGTCTTTAACATTTTGTGTATTCCTAACCTGCTTTTGTTGGGGCTTTTTTTTTTTTTTTTTTTTTTTTGTCTGTACCCTTTGGCATTTCCAGGTAGCCAGCTTCTTTCTGTCCAAACCTAGGATATATAAGGTCAAAAAGAAAACCATGGAACTCACCGCTATGTCATTCCTTGGGTCCCAAAGTCCCTAGTTGGTTTGCCTTCTCTCAGCTTTCAGAGTTTTCTTATGTTTGTTTCATATATAACGTCCAGGGGTTTTAACGGTGCTTAGAGTGAGCAATAGGGAAACGTACATTTTCCCAGAAGTCTGCATTGCATTTTATGAAAGAGTTTCTAGGGCTTTTCATAAGCAGACTGAAACCTTACCAGCGCCCAGCACCATTTGACCATACATGTTCTCTGGCTTTGAGTTACAGAGCAAATGAATCTGTTAGAACATCATGGATTCTGAATCCCAGAGGTTACTGTCCCCAACTGAGTCCATTGCCAGGATAATCTCTCATCTTCTCTTCATCACCACACAAAAGTTACCAGTTCTTTTCTTTCAGTTCTAGTTGGGAGAATGTGTGGTATTTACTTTGGCTTCCATCAGCTCTAATTCCTGTAACAGTAACAATGACATCACTTCCCCAAAGTAGGAAATAATTATTGTTCAAAGATATATTTCCATATCTCCCCATGGTCTGAGAAGCAGCGGATTGAAGCAGATCAGCGTGAAACTGCTGACCCTGACCTAAAGGAAGTTGGGTTCTGATGTCAACAGTTGAAATCCAGGTTCTGCTATTCCAGTCTCTAGCTTCTCCTGTTACTCCTTTTGTCTGGAATTTAGGATGTGTTTTTCCACAGAAGTAATTCAAGTACCAGAGAAATGCAAGTAATGCCTTCTACTTAATGGAACTTTACTTTTTCCATTTGTCGCCATCGATCCTTCCTCGGCTGAGGTCGTAAGCGCTTCCGATGTCACTGCCCTCATCGGAGGGCTGCGGACACTTAGGACCAGGAGTTTTCAAGGACTTTGCCAAATACGTACAGCTATCAAAGGAGGGAGTTCAGACTACATACTTTCTGGATATTCTTGTATTGTGTTCTCTAATCAAGTATTGTTTTCATAGCCAAGAAAGCAGACAGGATTTCAGCTGCACGTACCTGCCGCTTCTGTGGAAAGACTGCCACAGCCAGGCTCCGAAAGACGCTCATGGTCAGGCTTACATGCTGAGCTGATCCGTCTTTGATCGTGGAGACACCTGGGCACCAAAGGCATTGTGGCAGAATCGTAAAATAACTCCAGTTTCCTTACAGTAGGGTTAAACTCCTCTGGAACTACATTTTATTCATTTATGAAATTAACACCCGTATTATTTATTTAGCTTGTGAAATCCCCAAAACCTGGGCTGTAGAATATAATCAAAAGCAGATAGAATGGGGCATGGCTTCTCTCAGATTTTGAGGTGGACATATTATAAGTAGATTAAATCTCAGTTGTTAAACGTCTGCCTTTGGCTCAGGTCATGACCCCAGGGTCCTGGGATTGAGGCCCCCATCAGGCTCCCTGCTCAGCAGGAATTCTGCTTCTCCCTCTCCCACTTGACCTCTGGTCCATGTGCTAACATAACATGAAGAGGAACAGCTAATATATGAACCATCTGCTATTCCAACCCTGCTTCCCTCCCTCCCCATACTGCCTGCCCCAACCCCAAAGACACATTTGGGTGTTTCCTTTTCCCAGTTCTGTTCACAGGCAGATCAGCAGGCAGGGCTAGAGCTGCCCAAAGAGCCTGTATCCTCTGTAACTAGAATTCCTCTGAATTAAACACATCTGGGCACAGGGGACAGTTAGTAGATTGGTGCAAACCCAGTATTGCAAGGAGCGCTGACACATGTCTAAGTGGTCTCTGAATGTTCTATCCCCTCTGCAGCCTTCCATCAGGTCATTCCAGGTAGGTTTAGGTAATTCCCAGAGTCCCTGGGAAGAAGAAAAATGTGCTGGCTTCCAAGGAAACTTCCTTATACTGTCCCAGAAATCTGGCACCCGATTGGTTCCCTGGATTCTGTTCGTTTTCTTCTGGTGCTGCAAAGAAAAAAAACTGTTCTTTCTCTCCTCACTGATAGGATTTTAAATTCTTGAGCCCAGCTCGCTATCTTCATGTCTTAATGTCAGGTGAAGTGCCCCTAGTCCCTCTGCCTTTCTTTATATTGCATCAACTCCAGACCCTCTCCGTTCTGGTGCCTTCCAGAGCACACTATAGCTCCAGTCCTCTTAAGACGTCAGAGGGTCGGAGAATCAGGATGTCAGAGTTAGAAGAAACATTTGAGATGATCTAGTTTGCTCTCTTTCCCCAAGCTCTCTCTCTCTGTTTTAATACCAGTAGAACTTTGATTGGTAAACAGTTACAGATTTCACATGCAGCTGGAGTCATTGAATATGCAGAGACTTTCTACAGCAGTTCGTCTGAAAGTTTACTTGTGTTTGGAATGGTCTGGAGCTTCGAATTGTAAACAGAATCTCTCTGTATCCAACCTGGTGTGATACAGGGAGAGTAGCAGCTCTTTTAACTGGAACAGTGACAAGCAGCAGCCCACGAATACACTCACATCTTCTCATCAGTGCGTCTTGTCCTTGCTCTGCAGCTGTGCCTGCTACAGTGCTCTCTGAAACAGAAGGTCTGTACACGGAGGATGAAGTTAGAGCCAGAGTGAGTTTGGAAAAACACTCATGAGAAACTTAATGCCTAAAATGGTCTAAATCCCATCGTAAGAAAAATTCAATTAGGGAGTAATTATTCTGTTCTCACAAGTTCAGAGTTTGAGGGTTCTCTAAACTCAAATAGTAATATTTGAATGTGGAGTACTTCCAAGCCGGCAAAGCATGTTTCCCCTTCAGTTAGGCATTATTCTTATCCCGTTCTGGAGAGGAGGAAGCTGAAATAGTTTTCATCAGCTTAGAAAAAAAAGTCCTACTGGCTAGAAGGCCCAAGAGCTGTATCTCTCCTACTCAGTCTTTTTTTAACGCCCTGTGCTCTTTCCCTAATAAAATCCTTGAGTTATGTTAATGACATTTGGTGGCCATCTATTTTCCACATGAAGTTTATGCAAGAGTAGAATGCTGGATTTTTTTTTCCTGCAAAATGAAAGCCACAGTGGGATCTTTTTAATTCTGCCTCTGTTTATCCTGTTAACTTCTCACAGACAGCTCTTAACTTCTCTAGGCCAACCCCTCTTTGTGTCCCTAGGAAGCTCAAAAGCCTCGTGTATGTCTTTCCCCTATTTGATTTGGGTCTGGCAGAGTTGGTTTCTCTATCTTATTTTGCCACTGTGTTTAGGAGCACTGATCACACGACACGGCCAGTATTTTTCAGCATGTCTCTCATGACCACCAGACTATGGGCTCTGGAAGGACAAGGGTTCCATTTTTCCACTGTTACAGCCCTTGAATCCAGTGCAGTTCCTGGCACTCAAGAGACACTCGTTTGCTCAGTATTAAGAGGACAGCTCCTTGCCTGTTGCGTTGATCCTAGGGTTTTATTAGAACATAGAAGACATTCCCTGGGTCTGCAGGTCCACTGGGTCTGTGCTGCTGCCACCGCCTCCATCCACATCAAAACCAAATAAAGCAGGCAGCCTGGCCTGAAGGGGCCGGCCACATACAAGGGAGACTGGACCTTCTGTTCTCAGCAACTGGGAGTCCGTGCATGACACTCCCCTCAGTGGAGAAGTGACGTGTTTGGACTTAGTTCATGAACACTGCTCTGGATTCGGCCCCCTGTGGCTTCCACCTGCCAGAGGTAGTCATGTGCAGTGGTTAGAGCTCATCCTCTGAAGTCAGACCTTCAGGGTTTTAATTCCACCACTTAATAACTGTGTGATCTTGGATGAGAATAATCATCCTCCCCATTCCAGTTGCCTCCTGTCTAAATGGAATAATGAATAAATGATGAATAAACGGAAACTGCATCAGAAGTACTCATTATCGTATCTGGAAACTCACTGACCGGGTTCCAGGAGATCTCTGTTGTTGCTGTTGCTGCTGTTTCCTTGTGTTCTCAAGCCTGCCTTACAGCACGCAGTGCAGGTGAAAGGCAGGACCAGGGAGCTTCTGTCTGGTGATTGCGACTATTGATTAGCATTCCCATAGTCCTTGCCACTATTTGTGAAGTGTTTGCTTCCGGCTAGCATTTGGTTCAACACGTGACGTAATCGACTCATTTGTGCCCCACAGTCACCCTATAAAGTACTATTACCTCTGTTTTGCAAATGAAGAAACGAGCTTGAGAGATTGAAACCGCGTGCCCAAGGCCAGAGAGCCGGCTGTGGACTGTCAGCCTGCAGACCATACGCCCGCCCCGGATGGGGAAGCCGCACGGTGTGACCAGTTCCCTTGTGCCATTTGTTGTTGTGTTTTCAGTTTCCTTTCTTCTGCGGTTCTTGCGGTCCACACTCTCTGGACCCTTGATGCTGACATGACAGATTCACACCGTCTCCAGGATGAATACTGTTTCAGATCGATTCACAATCTGAGAGAGCACATGTTGAAACACTAAACGTTAACCTGCATGCTTCAGACGCGTGTGCTTCCCACGACCCCCGCCTCCCACCACAGTCTTACAGAACATGCTCACGCTGCAGCGGCTATTAGCTGAGGTTATGACACCTTTTCCACTGGCCTGTTGATGAGCCAGGTCTTCTCCCTTCTGTCCTTTCCAGAGAGAGGAAGTGCCTCCAGGAGAGGGCAGTGTGCAGAGACAGGCACTTGCTGATCCCAGAATCTTGGCTTACTCGAGAGTCCGCCTAAGGCTGTTCATGTTGCTAACTGGGCACCCACAGAAGCCACGAGCCGGACCGGAAGGGAAATGTGCACGGCACGTGTGTCTGCCTCACCCCAACTGGGAGCCGCTGTGTGGATCTGGGGTGTGGGGAAGCCCGAGTTAGCCACCCATCGACGTAATAAGGAGCATGGTAGCTCTGGTGCCCCACTCCTACGTTTTGTAGGCTGTAGGACGTTTCTCAGTCTGGAAGTGTCTATAATTACAGTTTTCAGCATTCAGAGGATCTTTGCGGGTACTGTGAGGATACTCAAAAATGTTCTCAGTGGCAGAAAGGATACAGGGCATGCTTGGTAGATTTTTGTTTGTATCCAACGAAGTAGCGGCAGAGGATGAGGCGGCATATTCAAGGGCCACTCCGGAATGGACAGTGGAGGCGCCTGAGGCTGCCGTCTCTCCACGTAGACAGCCAGGAGCCGTTTGGGCCAGGGAAGGCAGGTTGAACTGGTGTTCTCCAGTTCTAAGTATGTCTCACTCTACAAAACAAAGCTTCAACCCAGACTCTTGTTTTACCTTTTTTCTGGATGGTTGGAGTGGTTGAAAGTGTAGGCTGTCATCAGATTACTGTGTTTGAAACCCAGCCGCGTGACCTTGGGCAAGTTACAGAACCATTCTAGGGCTTGTTTTCTGCATCTGTAGCATGAGGAGAGCCGTAGTTTCTACCTCTTGAAGCAGTTCTGAGAACTAAAGGAGATAAGCCATGTAAAGGGTTTTACACAGTTCTCCGAGATGTTAGCTATTATCACTATTTTGTAAGAGAGAAAATGCGCCCCTGCTCCTCTCTGCCTTTTCAGTTTTCTCTTTCAGCCTCTTCCATGGTATTAGGGACATAGGAGAATGGTTAGAATTTTGACTGTTGCCAATCACAGGTTTGATTCCGTTCCTACTGAACCTATATTCCTGGTCTGTGCTGTGTGTACTCTTCCAGGAGGTAGCAAACGTTTCCTGTAAAGGACCAGATAGTGAATATCTTAGGCCTGGGAGCCACATTCGTCTGTTGCGTATTTTTCTCCCTCTCCCACATCCCTGTTTTCTTCTCCTTCCTCTTCCTCTTCTTTTTCTTCTTCCCTTCAAAGGTGTAAAAACTTAGTAGCTTGAGGGCCACACAGAAAGAGTCTGCAGACCACAGATTGCTGACCCTTACTCTGATGTGACCCTCCCTAACATGGCCAAAGTCTCGAATCCTGGGGTTATTCTCTTCCCTCATTCAGGTCAAGAGATGCTAATCGAAAAGACAGTAAGTTTACATGTTAAAAATGGGATCCAGTCGAAAAAAAGCACTCTCTTTTCTCCCACCCCCAAACTCTCCCACACACCACATATGAAGAATTTTCAGAGTTCCCTTCTGAGACCAAGAAAGGGTTTGTAAAGGAATCCATTAGGGTGGGTTTGACAAACGCTCCAACTTGGATAAGCTCTGTGCCTCTAAATTACTACAGATTCACTTGGAGCCTCAGTTGTGATTTTAATTTTAAATTCCTGGGGGTTTTGCACCATCAGGTCTCATGTCTGGAGCAGTCACGTTTCAGGACAAGAGCATCTGTTGCTGTGAAGTAAGCTAAGCGTAATGAACATGAACATGATATGTTTTCACAGCAAAAAAAAAAAAAAAAGAAAGAAAAAAAGAAACCAAAATGCAGGCACCACCTTTGTGAAATGACAGTATTAAATTGCAAGAGATGATGGTAATGCAAATATTTAAATTCACAGCTAAAATAGTGCTTGTAAAATGTAATTGCTGGGGAGAGCATGCCAGCTCATCGTTCTTTCAGCTAATTCTCTGCAGACAGAATCATTCATACAGTCCTAGTTAAAAACGCTTATCTTAAATAAACTGCTTTCTGGTTCTTTTAAAACTGCACAAGTAAGCTTTATTGACCGGGGACGATTTAAGTCTTTGAGGTGTTCGTGGGCAGGAGAGATCGCCTGCTCTCTCAGGGCTGTCTGAGCTAGGTTGTCCTGGGGGGGCAGCTTTTGCTGATGGCGTGGCTTCCTTTATCCCTTAGGAGAGTTCCAGTGATGGAGGTGATGGCATTTTTGGCGAAAAGAAGGATGACAGCCGGGCAGGTGAGACTGTGTCCTTCTGAAGGCAAAGAAAAGTAAGGTCCCAGTTTGTAGTTATCCTGAAGTTCACATGTAATAAAAATACCCTTTTTTAAGGAGGTGCTTTTAAAAAGCCAAGTTGACCTTCATCAGACTCTCCTGGAGTCACACATGGAGCTTTAGTGTGGCTCTGGCAAGCTCCCGCCCCCTGTCCTCGAAATTCAGAAGTGAGATCAGTGGTATCTGAGGTCAGGATGGAGTCGGGGAGAGAAAAAGGAATTGTGGTTTCATTGATTTATTATTTATCTAATTTAGGGAAGAAACGTTAGGGAGAGTTTGGTTTTTTGCTTGTTTTTTTCTGAATTTGAACTTAATAAAGTCTTTGGCAGTTGGAAGACCCAGCTACACAAAAGCCCATAGCTGTGTATGGAGAAGGCCACGGAGGGTCTGCTTGTTCACCCATGCCTTAGAGCAAGGTCCTCAGATTGGTTCTTCCCCCATGGACAGACACATTTATACGTGAGAGATGACAGAGCAAACCACAACTCAAGCTGTTTCTAAAGCAGAATTGCGGCCCTTCCAGCCCTGCCTGGAACAGGTCCTTGAGTCAGCTATGGTTTTATTTAAACAAAACAACAAAATAGCCACCTTTGTTTGGGTTCCGTTTGCAAATACTAATATCCTCACTGATGTTTGAAGCCCAGGATGGCTCCGACCCAGACAAATCACCCTGGCCGGTTTCATCTGCTCTCACGGCTCGCCTCAGACGTCTGGTCACCGTGTACCAGCGCTGTAACCGCAAAGAGCTCTGCCGACCAGAAATTCTGGGACCGGGTAACCAAGGATACTGGGTCCAGGAAGAGATGTTCAGGAGAACCTCGGAAATGGATCTCATCAACAAGGAAGCTCAAAAGAGGTAAAAGCCAGTGGCCAAAAGGGCATAGGGAGCTGCCGATGAGTAAAGGTGACAAGGGGATGCCGATAGAACTAGAGACCAAGTGCATTTAATGTTCTCATTTTGAAGTTAGGTGATCTCCGGAATTAACTCAGTCTAGCCTCCAGTGATGGTGTGTCTTATTGGCTGGGGAGTTGATGAGATCTAGGAAACCCTTTGTTCACAATTCCCAGACTTTAATGATTTTCCAACTTGCCCCTCTTTCTTAAGTTGGCCAATCCCTGGAAATGTGGTTTCAAATTAGCATATATATCAGACCATGTTCTTTTAGCAGCAAAGTGAGTAGTGTGTTTTGAAGCTGCCATATTATAGCTACTAATCCTAATCAAGCCTTTGAGAGCGGTAAGTACTATAAAATGCCAGCCCAGAACGAGGGGGGGATAAATTATCAGGAGTTACTTGCGCATCTGAGAGTTACACCAAAAATGGCTACAGAAGGCCAGCACAGGCTAGGAATGCTACCACCAGAAAAAATCAACAAAGCTGTAGTTCTTTGAGTCTCTCTCCACCCTTCCGATGTAACATCCAGTGAATTAAAAGAAAACCAAATAGAAAAAAATAGCAAATCCACTTCTGTGTACACCTTCTGACTTTATGAAATTTGGTAATTCGGGGAAAATACTGTCTTTCACAACTCCAGAGAGAACTCGAGCCCTTCTTCCCTGCTTCTCACTCCTCCACTGAGCCCCTCAGCCCACGCTCATGGCCTGACTCCCTCTGGGGTTGGAGAGTACCATGCCCAAGAGCCCCTCACAAATACTGTGGGTAGAGTATAATAATCCAGCCACTTTCTGTCACTATCTTAACCCTACAGGATGTAGAGGCTGGAGAACCTCAGAGTCCTAGATATGGGCTACCTGCCTGCATAAAACCTGGAAGAAAGCCCAACATGAAATAGGGGTCAGGGCAGTTGTGTGGCTCGGGAATTGCTTCCCTTCTCTGGTCCAGTCTCTTCATCAGGAAGAGAAAGGGGGTGAATTTCAGGTCCCTCCAGGATTCTGTGATTCTGTGTTGTCCTACATACATAGTATTTTAAGATCTTCATCTCCCATCAGTGGAAACAAACTAGGTAGCCTCTAAAATTAATGAATGAAGAGATAGCAAGTCTATACATGTGACTTAGATAAATACTAGAAGAAAAAGTTGAGAGATTTGAAAGTGGTGGTAGGATAATAGGCTGTTTTCATTATAAGCCTCTCAGCCCAGTTTAACTTACATAAAAATAATAAAATAGATAAACCAGTCCTACCTGCTTTCTTGAGTCCATGGACTCTCCTAGGAGGTTCTCAGTAAGTAGTTGTTGGTGGGTTTTTTTGGGGGGGTTTTGTTTTGTTTTATTTTGTTTCCTCTTAAGGGAAAGGAGCTCACTCTCCCTTTCTGATTAAACCCCAAGGTGGACTAGGAGAGAGCAAGCAGACTTCTACAGAGCCGTGTCCTCCTTCGGGGTTGTGTATGATCAAGAAAAGAAGACTTTTGACTGGACACAGTTCCGCATCATTTCCCGTTTGGACAAGAAGTCGGATGAGAGCCTGGAGCACTACTTCTATAGTTTTGTGGCCATGTGCCGGAACGTCTGTCGTCTGCCCACGTGGAAGGATGGCGGTGAGGCAGCTGTCTGTCCGTATGACCCCGATGAGACAGGGAAAGGGCACGTTTATTTTCAGGGTACAGAATCACTTCAGGTAGTCTTGATTCTGAGAGTAGAGTCTACCTGAAAAGTTCAGGAAAAGACAAATGAGTTTTCACAAATTCGTAAACTGCTCATTGGGTCCACTCTCATAAAATGAAATCTCTCTCCCAAAATGATGCCAAGTCAACAGAAATTGAAATTCAGATGAACATCCCACAGAAGGATTGAGAGTCTGATGTTAATTACCTTCTCCAATGTATTGTTAAGTGTCAGAGATTTACTCTATGGTGAACTTTGCTTCCCTCCTTAGATTATATCTTAGGAGACTGAACTCTTTTCCTGTGGGTTGACTTGTAACTATAGAAGTAAACGGCTGTCTTTTAAACATGCCCCAATCCGGTAGAGCCCCCTTCTGAGAAATTGCTTCCTGGTTGGAATGCAGCAGCTTCCTCCTCATCCCTCGCCCGCCTCGTGCTTGTAGATAAACTAGATATGGCCCAACTAACTGTACTATAGAAAAGCTAAAACAAAGAAGGATAGCTAGGGTGTTTTCATTAAAACCAGGGAGCTGGATAGATTGTAAGGAGCTGGGCCTTGCAGTCCCACTGACAAGTCCTGGCCTCGAATCCCACTTCTGCCACCTTGAGCATATCTGAGCCTCCTTCCTCATCCTTTAGACAGGGATAATGATGCTACGGCCTGGCACTGCCGTGGGAACTCAGTGACGTGTGTACAGTACTTCGGGTAGAGGGCACAGAGTACATGCTTCCTGAATGAGAGCTTATCTTCTAGAACTGAAGATTTCGTGCTTCTCCCTCACCCTACAGGGTCTGTCCTAGTTTCATAGAAACCTTCCCTTCTCGTAGCTTTTCATGGTGTCAGGGGCGCACACACCAAAGACTGCATGCCAGGGGGTTAAGCAGTTGGACCAGAGACGCAGGGGCTCAGGTGGGTGGCAGGTGCCCTGGGGCTGCCTTCAGTGACAGGCTCTGTGTTGGCCTTTCCAGGTCCCCCAGATCCCAGCATCTACGTGGAACCCATCACGGAGGAACGGGCCGCGAGAACGCTGTACCGCATCGAACTGCTGCGGAAGGTCCGAGAGCAGGTGCTGCGGTGTCCGCAGCTGCACGAGCGCCTCCAGCTCTGCAGGCCCAGCCTCTACCTCCCGGTCTGGTGGGAGTGTGGGAAGCACGACCGCGACCTGCTCGTCGGCACCGCCAAACATGGGCTGAATCGCACTGACTACTACATCATGACCGACCCCCAGCTGTCCTTCCTGGACGCCTACAGAAACTACGCCCAGCACAAGAGAACAGACATCCAGGCCCCAGAAAGTCTCTGTTGCCTTTACCAGACCAACTCCAAACTATACGAATCTCTCACATACACTCAGATGAGCAGGACTTCAGAGCCCCTTGAAAATGAGCCTGAGAACCTAGTGAAAATAGAAGGTAGAGATGGTCATCCCACTCCACCTGGGGGCAGTTTATCTGACATGACTTGTGAAAACTTTATTTCTAAAGTTCAGGATGTCATGTCCATCACCCACGATGACAGTCTGCTGCCTGAGTCCTTGGAGGGCATGATGTATGGTAAGAAGGCCCTGAGTCGGGAGCCAGGCTCTTTTCAGGAGAGTCCCACCGCCAGGACGGAACCCAGAAAGGATGCTCTGGCCATCTCAGCAAGCGAGGATGGAAACTGCCAGCCTGGTGGCCGAGAGGCAGAAATACCTGCGGGCCCCTCTTTTCTGGGCAGCTTAGAAGCCGGAGTAGCTCAGATGAACATCAAAAATGGGAAGCATCTGTTGCTGTCTCTTTCCAGGGAGGGGGAGCTCTGCAGTGAGACAGGGCAGAGACCTGAAAGCATCGGGCCTCTAGAAGCCAAGTGCTTAGCTTCCCCTTCCTTGGATCAAGGAAATGAAAGTGGGTTTGTAGATATGTGCAATCTTAGTGTCTGTGACTCCAGAAGAAGCCTGTCATCAGATCAGCAGTTAATTGATTTATTAGAAAACAAAAGTTTAGAAAGTAAATTGGTTTTGAGTGGGAGCCACAGCGATGAGGAGGAGGAAGAGGAGGAGAATGAAGAGGAGAATGTAGGCGTGGCCACAGGCCTGAGGGAAAGGCCTGAGGTTGTGCATCTAGCCGCGCCCCCAGCTGATATCCTAAGGGAGAAGAGCCGAGGCTTCCATGTGGAGGAGGCCAAGAGAGGAGGCCTGGAGGCCCTGAGCCAGAATCCTGGACCGCGGGGGGCACTTCCTCAGGCAGCCTGTCAGTGTCACTGCAAGCACTCGGGGAGGTGGACGCGTGGCCTCGAGAACGAGGAGTTTGAAGTGGAGAAACCTAAGGGTTATAACCCAGATGTGTACAAAAGCAAAACCAGTAGTATCCCGGTGGAGGCTGAGCCCCCCGCTCCTCCCACAGAGCCCTCTCAGGGGAAGCTCGAGCTGTTAAAAGAGCCTTGGAAGGACAGTGCAGAGGGGAAAAAAGGTTTCCCTGTGTATCCGGAAGCCAGTGAGCTCAAGTCTGAAGACATGGATTTTGAGAGTAAAGATGATTATGACCGAGAAGGGAACGGCCATGTTCAAGGTACAGTCTGTGAGGTCTGTGGTATTTTGGATGAGCCGGCCCTCACGTGGGGATGGGAGGGGAGTGCAGAGGGCGTGTCAGGAGACCATGCGGCTTCTGAGTCACACCTGCCCATGTTCCCTGGGGTTGAAGACAGGCCTTGTCTGAAAGTGAGACAGAGTAGCTGAACTCTGATCATTCTAGAACACTGAGGAAGATTGTGAACAATCGTAGCATCTCTGTCGCCTCAGCCGTGTGGTTTGGGCGGGGCTTACAAGCTGCTTTCTCTGTGGTAGACACTAGATGTGGCGTCGAGGGGAAGGACCTTGTTCTTCCACCAGGTGAGGGCCTTCAAACCGGTTAAAGTAGAAAAGCCTGGGCACATCAAGAACCTGCAGTTTTCTATAGGGAAAGTTAACTTTTCAGGAACTTCACAAAAATACAAGTAAATATGATCTTTATTAAGGTGAGCAAAGATAGTGCTGTTTATTCCTGTCATTGTCCAAACCTTGTGATCTGATATGGGTCCTTTCGGTTTAGATTCATTTTAGTAACAGGAATAAAAATAACAATTACAAGTAACTCAACAAAAATACAAATAGACTTGAGCTTTTTAAACAGGGAGGTCTTAAATGAGGCTTTACATTAGGAGGACTTTTTAAATGTTAAGAGTCCAAATGACTCTGAGATATTTCTGTGCCTTGAAGGATATAAATACATTGATTAGAGATTCTGAGCAACGAGAAATGGTTTTTAATTTTTTTAACTGTTGTTTTTACTTCTTCAGACCCAAGAGGGCATATTAGAGTGGACAAAAATTATTCTGTTTATCCTTGTTATTGTCAGAAAAAACAAAAACAAAAAAACAAAATCTCTGTTCATGTCTGGCCTGATGCCAGGTATGGTACTCAGGGATTTAGACAGCCTTCTTCTCCTGCGACAGACTTTTATATCACAGAAGGAAAGAGAGAGGGGAGCTCAGCCAAGCTCTGCCGCATGACCGAGCTTCCCTTTTTTTTTTTAAGCTCCCTCACCTTTGGTTTCAGTCCTCGTGATTAGTGAAGTCTACCGTAAAGAAGCTGAAATTGGTACAGTTGTCAGGGCCAGCCCCTAGATCCTCCTGGCTTTTTTTCCAGGGTTTTCTCCCACACATCATTACTTTTTCTTAAAACTCAAATCCAGCCTCTCTGCTTAAAACTTTTCAGTGATGCTCCCCATCAGATAGATCTAGACTAAAAATCAAATTTTCTATCATGACTTAGAGAATTCAGCATTATCTAAGTGATTCTACTCCTCTACCCCCATCTTTGTACTTTGTCCCAGGAAAGCTCCTGAGCACATCCAGAGTGACCATCGTCCTCCTCTTCTTGGCGTTCTCTCCTTCGAGAAGCCCTCCCTTCTACCCAGCTCTTGCTCCCTATCATGACGGCTTGTTTCTTTCTGTAGCCCTTGCCACTGTTTATAATTGTATTCATTTATTATTACTGTTTTCCTGACTGTCTTTCCCCCACGAAACCATGAGAGTCTGAGGGTCAGGGCCATGTCTATCCCGTATATCCTTGAATCCACTGGCCTAGGAAGGTCCTGTTTGTGGTGAGAGGTCCCTGCAGCTCCCTAGACTTGGTGCACAGTCACAAGTGAAAACTCCACATTTCAGAGGATCGACATTCCTTGTCATTTCACAAGAAAAGAGGCTCACAACTTTTCCTGCACTGGACGTTTTGCTGCCCTGTGTTCATTCCCTTTCATTCCCTCCCTTACTGGTAAGTGGGTCTTTAAAGATCCATTTGACATTGATAATAAACTTTCACTACTGGAACTTAAAAGTATGAGTTGCATTTCCATTTCTTTCCATCAGTGAAGTAATTTAAATGTTCTAGGTTTCTTTGCATCATTTTTGACATGAAATAGGTCTATTTTACCTTTGTTGTAGGTTTCAGGACTTTTCATCCATTGTCATTAACATCAGCATCTTGCTGTGTTACATTACAAAGACTGTGCCTTCAAATGTACAAGAGTATGACAATGTTCAGTTTCCTCTTGTCAGCTGCACCACGTGTACAAGCCTCTTGGTGCTCATTCTGCTCTCACTCTTGGATACACAGGACAGTCTCCTCCTTTCCTTCGTTGTCGTTGTTGGCGTGTGCATGCAGCGTTATCCCGTGACTTGAATGGATAGCCCTAGAGAAAGGATCTGCATTTATGGCTTAACTAATAGGGGTTCTTCCAGAAATAGCATGGTAATTAATGTTCAATTTCAAGTAAGTTAGCACAGAATGGGCTAATTTTTTGAAAAGACAGATCAGGTGTCCTAATCGTTCAGATCATTACTATCTCCCAAGTACCAAATTCATTTTTTAAACCCTTCTTTGCAGATTACCCAGGGAAGTACTCTGAAGAGGAGAGCAAAAGCTCAACATCAGGCATCGCAGGAGACCTTGGGGATGACCTGCAGGAGGCTCGGGCTCCCACCATTGCTCAGCTGCTCCAGGAAAAGACCCTCTTTTCCTTCTCTGAGTGGCCGAAGGTACTCCCCAGAGCCTGCCCTCTCTACCCAAAGCATTCTCAGCTTGTAGAGTATTTCTGAGTATAAACTCAGAGGAATGTGTAATATTTTGAAAAAGTATTAATAATGTCACATTTAAACATTAAAGAAATACGCACTTGACTAATTAGACCATAAGATAAAACTGTCTTCATATTTAAAGCACCATGGCTTTAATTTTCACTGTCCAGACCATAGACCTTAAATATTTTAAGACTTGTAAAGTGAGTACATCTGAGTGTGCTTTTTTTCTAATCAACTCCTTCTGGTTAGAAAACGTGACATCTGATCTCTGGGGGCTTTGTGAATTTGGGTAGGTTGGTGCTTACTCCTCAGAGCTTTTGGTCTTTTTCATAGGACCGCGTGATAATCAACCGCCTGGATAACATCTGCCACGTGGTGTTGAAGGGGAAGTGGCCTTCGAGCCAGCAGTACGAGCCCTCGGGTGCACTGCCCGCGCCG
The DNA here is from genome assembly GCA_002007465.1 of Ailurus styani. Lineage (NCBI taxonomy): Eukaryota > Metazoa > Chordata > Mammalia > Carnivora > Ailuridae > Ailurus > Ailurus styani. Next base: position 339,713 of record LNAC01000740.1, read on the forward strand.
GCGTTAGGCAGCAGTGCTGGTTCTCGGAGCAGCGTCTCGGAGCCGGAAGCCTCAGAACACGGCTTCAGCGGTAGTGCAGCGCTGGTGGCCCAGATCCAGAAGGTGAGGGACAATGGGCACTTCATTCAGCAAATACTTACTGAATGAAGAGAATTTTTTTTTCTTCTTTCTCTTTTTCTTTCTGCTTTTGGTTTTCTCTTCGGTTTTTTCCCTTTCCTTCTATAAAGTCACTGGTATTCATTGAAGAATTTAGATTTTATCCTGTAGGCAGCAGGGAGCTACGAAAATTTTGGCACTGGGAAGTGCATGGTGAAAGCTGGGTTTTACAGCTCGGTGGGAGTGGTGTGCGAGAGAGTCAGGAAAGAAGAGGGCTAGAGGCTGGGAGACTGAGTGGGGATCCGATGAAGAGATGAGGTCCTCGGCCAGGTTAGTGGCAGAGTGGGTACTAAGAAAGGGGTGGACGTTGGCAGGCATGACCTCATGACTGATAAACGTACTAGGAGAGGGAGGCGTGAATGGATCAGTGTGTTCCATACTTGGAAGACCGCGAGAATGATGGCAGCTGATAGAAATTAGGGAAATCAGAGCATGGTTTTTATAAACTCAGGCTTATAACTCAAGTTTAATTTGAGGTACATTGTTAGTACACTGGCTCGCACTCTCCAAGTGCACATGGGAACCTGCTAGGGACCTTGAAAAGCTGCTGGTTCTGATTTAATTGGTCAGGGCTATAGACTGTCAGAATTTTTTAAAATTTTCCAGTGGAGTCTAATGTACAGCTGAGGTTGTGATTCCCTGGATTACGGCCTTGCAACTCCAGGGGTAATTTTAACAAGCTGTGTAGGTGAGGGCACCTGGGTGGCTCAGTAGGTTAAGCATCTGACTTCGGCTCAGGTCATGATCCCAGAGTCCTGGGATCAAGTCCTGCACTGGGCTCCCTGCTCAGAGGGGAGTCTGCTTCTCCCTTTTCCCTCTGCACCACCCATCACTCATGCTCACTCTCTCTCTCTCTCTCAAAATAAATAAAATTTAAAAAAAAAAAGCTATCCAGGTTATGTGGTGCTAAAGTTTGAGAAGGCTTAAGTGAAAAGAACTTCTAAGAAGTTGATTAGGAATCCTAGTAGGCCTGGAGAAAGAGCTGCCATTCAGCCGCAGAAGTGGCATTCAGACCTCTCTTGCCACGTGTGTGTTTGCAGGAGAGCTTCCTGTCTCCGGTATTCACGAAGGATGAACAGAAACACAGACGTCCCTACGAGTTTGAGGTCGAGAGAGATGTAAAGGCCCGGAACCTGGAACAGTTCTCTGCCACCCACGGGCACCCCCCCATCGTCCTCAATGGCTGGCACGGGGAGTCTGCCATAGATCTCTCCTGCACATCAGAGGGATCCCCGGGAGCCACGGCTCCTTTCCCAGTGAGCGCCAGCACCCCTAAGATCGGGGCTATCGGTTCACTTCAAGGAGCCCTTGGCATGGACTTGTCTGGGATTCTGCAAGCTGGCCTGATCCATCCAGTGACGGGACAGATTGTCAATGGAAGCCTCAGAAGAGATGACGCTGCCACAAGGAGGCGGAGGGGGAGACGGAAACATGTTGAAGGAGGGATGGACCTCATCTTTTTGAAGGAGCAGACGCTTCAGGCAGGAATCTTGGTGCGTATATGAGACCATTAAGTAAAAACCTTGACCGTTCCACCCTGAGTAATAAACCCTTCCTCAGACACACAATTTTTTAATTTGTGGATCTTTTATCCCTATTTCAAATATCCTGGTTAGTTTCTCTTGTCATAAGTTGCCCTCAGTCTTTTCTAGAAACATGTTTAACCCATTACAGACCCTTCACCTGCATGCAACCTGAAGATAGGAGCCAGGGGTTTTGCCATTTCAAACATGAACAGCCCAGACCTGCCAGTGTTTTGGAAGAGCTGCTGGTGATTGAGTAAAGCAGAACAGGGTTGGGTTTTTGGCAGTGGTGCTCCAGGTTAGCGGGTTTTCCAGGAGCTGGGGTTCAGGAGAAGAAACAGGGCTCAGGATCCTGAATGTTGATCCTGGCTCTACTACTTGACCTAATGAGCTACAAGGGCCACACCACCGTGCCTCACTTGCTCCTCTGTGAAGTGGGCCAGTAGCATCTCCCACAGAGAGCTGCTGTGAGGGTTCACCAGCATGACGCCAAGACACCCTAAACCCAGAAGAGATCATTGTAAACAACAGGTAAGGTTAGAGGCTGTATGCCTGGCCAAGAGAGATCCCCTCAGACTTTGCTTAATGTGTCAAAGGCAACTGAATTCTCTTTGTGTTTTGGTTTTTTCCCATTTATCGAATTTCAAGCTCCAAAGCAGGAATCGCATTTCATGTTTTCTTATTTTAAAAGGAATAATAATAACCAGTATTCATTGAGTGTTTGCTCTGTGCCAGGCACTGTGTTCAGGTTTTAGTGTGACCTATTTGATCTTCACAACTCTGTGAAGATGTTGTTATTACTCCCATTTTATAGATGAGGAAACTGAGGCTAACAAGCATTGAATAATTTGCCCAAGATTATCCAGTAAAGTGGCAGGTCAGGGAACAAAGCCAAAGACTTTGTTCGGTAGCGCCTATGAGCTTTATTATTAAGCTCTGTTGTTTGGTATATTTTAAAGTTTTGTCTTCCTCTTAGACTTTCTATATAATTTGGGAGACTGAAGTGACTGGTTCTTCTCCTGTCCAATCTTGCAAGCTTTTAAGATAGTTGTCTCATTTTCTAGAAGTGCAAAGCCATAGTTTCTCTGTAGTGATCATAGAGTATTTTTAAAAATGTATTATGCAGCAATCGCACTACTGGGTATTTACCCTAAAGATATAAAGGTAGTGATCCTCAGGGGCACATGCACCTGAATGTTTATAGCAGCAATGTCCATAATAGCCAAACTATGGAAAGAACCTAGATGTCCATCAGCAGATGAATGGATAGGGAAGATGTGGTGTATATATGTATACAATGGAATACTATGCAGCCATCAAAAGAAACGAAATCTTGCCATTTGCAACAACGTGGATGGAACTAGAGGGTGTTATACTAAGCGAAATAAGTCAATCAGAGAAAAACAATTGTCATAAGATCTCTCTGATATGAGGAACTTGAGGGACAGGGTGGGCGGTCGTGGGGGGTAGGGAGGGAAGAATAATGAAAGAAGATGGGATCAGGAAGGAGACAAACCATAACAGACTCTTAATCTCACAAAACAAACTGAGGGTTACTGGGGGGCGGGAGGGTAGGCATAGGGTGGATGGGTTATGGACATTGGGGAGGGTTTGTGCTATGGTGAGTGACCTGTACCTTTGTACATAAATATATTATGCAAACGTTTATTTAGCACCACGTTGTACTTTGTAGACCCCGTTATAGGCATTGGGAATACAGAGATGAGTAAAACAGGCATTCCACCCATAGAGGGAGAAACAGGTAAGTGAATTGCAGTGTGGCATTTCCTGGTATTGGAAACTCTGTGAACGGTACTGGGGGTGGGGGGCAGTATGCAGGAAGTGGAGTGGCCTGGGACTGTCCCTGACGGTGACAAAGGAGGTAGTACAACCTGAGCAGACAAGATGGAATTAAAGGTCACCGAGCAGACAAGAAGGGGCGAGGAGCATCAGGTAGAGGGAAGGCCAACACATGCAGGAGCCCATGTGTGGGTCAGGATTGTGGAGGATTCTTACTGAAGCACCCCAGCACAGTAATGCTCAGGTGGCAATGGAAGATACAAAGAACACCTTATGCCTTTTCCTTTCAGAAACCGGTTTTCATTCTGTCATGCTTAACTGTACATACTTGTTTCTCCTTTGTCCAGGAAGTCCATGAAGACCCAGGGCAGGCCCCCCCAAGCACCTCACACCCTGAAGGGCTGGTGCCTGCCACTTCGGCCCCCGAGCCAGCCCCAGCAGCCGGCAGCCAGGCGGAGAAAGCCATTCCCAGCAAGAGTCTGCTTGACTGGCTGAGGCAGCAGGCTGACTACTCCTTAGAGGTTCCTGGCTTTGGAGCAGTAAGTGCTTCCGGTGCCACCTGACACTGCCGTTCCTTCCTGCTGACTTGCCGCCGCATTTGACAAGGAGTGTGCTCAGGGAGACCAGGAAGTTTGACAGATCTGTGTCAACTGAGAACATCATTTTCAAGTTTGGGTTTTTGTTTTTAAGTTTAAAATTTGATGAAGTTTTCTAGTAACAGAAATCACAGCCCATGTCAGAATGCTGTGCCTGGTCATTGTGCAGTATCTTATGAGGACAGGACTTGCCTAAGCTCAGCTCCCCCTTCCCCTAGAATTACCACAAAGACCCTAAGTGCACAGAGAAATCTTTAGGCTGCGTAAACACTGCCACTTTGGGAATCTGCTCCTGTGTGTTCTTTCCCAGTTAAAACATCACCACTTTGTAGGAGGGGGTTTGTCTATTCTTAGTTTGAGTTACAGCTTTGCCGCCTGTCCTTCAAGTCCTCCTAAATGCCTTTGCCCGAGGTCCTTCAGATTAGAGATCTGTAGGAGAGGGCTCCTCAGCACTGATGTCTCTTCGTGGTGTTTCTTTTCGCATGTGCTCACCTACCCCACCACCATCTTTGTCCTGGGTACATCTGACTAATAAGATGTGGAGGGTAGAGAGCTCACAAGAAGAGAAAGAGAACGCATTCACACATACACACCCTCCAAAGAGAGACAAAGCCCGCCAGATAGGTAGCAGTGGAGAGAGAATCTGGGGAATGAGGAGGAGGAGGTGGCCAGGGAGTAAGTAGTACGCTGAGAGACCACTGGGCCAGCTCCAGTCTGACCCAAGAGGCCCACACAGCCTGTTCTCCAGCTTGCTGCGGAAACGCCATTGCTTCAAAGAAAGCCTAGGTGAGGGCCCGGTAGCTCTTTGTCAGCCTAACCCAACGGGGTCCTGTACAGAGGGCCATTAATGAGAGAAGAGCAAAACCAGCTGAAAAGCACAACCCTCACCAGAAGAATCTGTGACTGGATGTTGTGTAATGTTGGTTTCCATTTGCCTCCTAGAATTTTTCAGACAAACCAAAGCAGAGGAGGCCACGCTGTAAGGAACCTGGAAAATTAGACGTCAGCTCCCTGAGTGGGGAAGAGAGGGTTCCAGCTGTCCCCAAGGAGCCAGGACTACGGGTAAGGAAGAGGGACGTGTCCCAGTGAAGCCAAGCCTTGCAGACTCGGGGAAAGCTCCAGCTGGGCAGTGGGGAGCCAGGTGACGTCTTCTCAGAAGAGAGGCCAGCACGGGAAGTTGATAAGTAGTGATAAGTGGTACTGGGGCCTCTTGAGCAGCGGTAGGACTATCCGTGGTCATTTGTTTTCAACCTTTACCACCAAAACTTTTGGTTTAAATTTGTACTTAAACCATTTCCAAAATGTGATATCCGCTGCCCACGCCTCGTCCCAGTGCAGTGTAGAGAGTTCAGGGAAATACACCTTAACCCCTGTCAGGAGTCTGCTTCTAGTGTTAACAAATGTCATTATTGGAAATTTCCATTTAAGACATTTCCTCCTAGCCCATCCTCACTGGCAATGAAAAGCAGCTGACTCCAAGCACTGCCCTTTTCCTCATATAGAATCCTGAGCCTGGGGAGACTTCAAAAGACATCTGTGAAATAGTTGTAGTCTAACGCATCTGAGTTAATTATAGTTCACAGAGGAGGACCGATTCGGAATGGAAAAGTCGTAACCTCTAGGGGGCAGTAAGAACATTTCAACCTGAAAATGTGTCAGGCTTCGGTAAATCATCCGTAACTGTGCTTTTAACCTCCTAAAAGTGCGTCCTCCCTAAACAGGGACCCTCTGAAGAGCCTCGTGGGCATCTGCTCTTGTCGGGTTGTCCCCCCAGACGCACAGGCTTTCCTGAATGCCTTCTCCTCGAGGCTCTGCCAGCTGCAGCTCTCCTGGGGGTACGAATTCCCTTCTTAGTGCGATTGCCTGGATGCGATTTCTTCTTTCAGCTCCGGAAGACCACCCACCCTAGTCATTTCCTCCTTTTGCAGAAGGAAGTTGTCACTCCATGTTTTCAAGGAGTCTGTGACTGATGTTGTCACCTGGTGGATTGTTCTAGCAGCTCTGCAGACAGAACTGTGCACCCTCATCTCCATCCCCCAGCGCAGCTGGTGCAGGCGTGGGGCCGGGGCCCTGTCCTGAGGTCGACTGCTTGTTAGAAATCTCATCACACTGGACAGGCTGCCCTTTGGCCCCTCTCTTGCACTGTTGTCAGAGAGTGTCTCTACCACCCCTTTTCTTAGACCGGCTTGTGCGGTGCGCACTGATGCAGCTATAGCCCTTAGCCCGACTGTCCTTCTCCAGCCCTCGGGCCGCCTCCCCACGTTCTCCCCGTGTTTCCGCACACGGCGTCACATGAAAGTCATCCAGGGCAGACTCCGGTCCTTGCTTTATTGTAGCCTCTGAGCTCGTGCTGTAGAGACATGTCAGAAAAACCACATGATTTCCTCCTTGGCTTTCTCATTTCTTTCTACATGTCTAACAATTTCCCTCGTGTTCTCTGGAAATTAACGTTCACTCTCCTACAGACACAGAGGCCTTGCCAGAAAACCCATTTCTAAGCTGTTCTTGCAAGCCAGCCTTTTACCAGAGATGCACTTTCCCTCCTTTGTTAAATAAACACAGTCCCTGCCTCAGAGGCCCTTGTCCTGCAGTAAGGCAAGACGAGGAATCCCTCGTCCACCTGGTCCCTAGGGCTGCCCGGCCTCCCCAGTGGGGAAGAGCCAGCGGGGCGCAGACCGCGACACTTCGCTCCACTCAGGAGAGCCCGCGTCCCACAGCTCCTTCTGGGACAGGAGCCCTTACGGGTATGCTGCACTCGTTCTTTCCCATGGAGACACCCCACTCCCGCTTCTGGAAACAGATTCCGATCAGGAAACCTCTGCCTTCCCTCAGCCCCTTCTGCTGTGTGTGCTGTGGCTCAGCGGGGCAAGCTCTGCAGGCTGCAGTGAGCCTGTGGGATTCAGCTCCCAGGATGGCCGATTCGGAGTGGTCGCTCGTGAGTTGTGTGTGAGCACGTGCACATGTAGGTTTTCTGTTTGTTTCTTGTTGAGTCAGTGGACAGAGAAGACCTGTCACCCCTAAACACTTCAGCATGTGCCTCCTAAGAATATTTTCCTACGTAACTATTAACCATTACCACACATGGGAATATTGATAATATTTAGTCCACATTCCAATTTTCCCAGTTGTCCCCAAAAATGTCCTTTTTTTTTTTTTTGAGTTTTTATTCATTTATTTGAGAGAGTGAGCAAGTGAGAGAGCATGGGGCTGGGGGGGAGCAGAGGGAGAAGCAGACTCTCTGCTGAGCAGGGAGCCCAATGCAGGACTCGGTCCAGGGACTCCAAGATCATGACCCTAGCCAAAGGCCAACCCGCAACCAACTGAGCCACTCAGGCCCCCCCCCCCACCAAATGTCTTTTAGAGCTAGTTTTTGTTTTATTTTGTGTTTATGAATTTTAACTTCATTTCCACACATACCTCCTTCTTTGGTTGTCAGGTCTCTCTTCACTCAGTGAATGTTTGTTGGCTAAATCTCCTAGCCTTGCTGGGAAGAGTAGGGAAGTTTTGGTCACCACCTTCTTCTCCACCTCTACCCGGGAGTAAGTTTGAGAGCTGTAACCCACAGGCTTTGGAATAAATGCTGCCATGGATTGGTGAAGATGTCTTCTTGAGTTGGAATGCCCATGTAATCATCTGGAAAAGCAGATTTGCCTCCAGTGTTGCTTATAATCTGACTCTCCTTTTCCTTGCTCTCCTTGCCTTCTCCCCAGGCTTCCCCTGGAAGAGGAAGCAGGTTTGCTCTCAGGGTATAATTACCAGGAGGGAGAGCTGCCAAATCCCAACTTGGCCGCTGTGTGTGGTCGCTGAGCTGCTGGGAGGGGCACCTGATGGGGTGGGCAGCAGCTGGGCGGCTAGAGGGACTCTCGCTCCCACAGGAAGTGGTGAGATCCGACTTCCTCTGCCAGCACCCCTCTTGGCGTCGCTGCGGATGAGGAGCTGTTCTCCTCACCCCTGGGACCTTTCTGCTGCTGCTGTTCCAATCTGACGGGGGGAAGGCAACCCGCACTTGCCTCCTTGGCAGGGTCCCCATTCTGAGAGGACTCAGCACTCTCTCTACATCAGAGGCTCACAGCAAGGGCAGCAGAGGGATGCCTCTGGACATCCTGATACCTGAGGCGCATGTCGAAGGTTCCTGCCGGATGCAGGCTGGTCTTGATGAGCTGTCTGGCCCTAGATGCGCTGTTGAATTCAAAGTATGGTCAAGAGCATCGGATTATGGCAAGCTCTGGGTTTGCTTCCCAACAGAAAGCTTTCTAAACACACCCTCCCCACTGGAGAGTTACGAAGGAACTTTGTGGGTATAAAGGAAAAAGACACACCCCGGCATCTTTCCCTGGCTCTTGGCTGTGGGTGGGCTACAGGGAAGAGGTCTTGGAAATGCCCAGTGGTCCTGTTGTGGCTCCCCTGGCCGGGGCCGTCGGCTGAGGTGGCTCCAAGTTCTGCTTTTAGTCAAGCCCTACTCTCTGTCTCCAGAAATAGGAACCGGGCAGGAATTCCCAGGGTGAGTGGCTGCCCCGCAAAGAGCAGGCACCAGTCGTCCCATGTGGGAATGAGAGACACTGTGGTGCGCGCGGCGGGAGCGCCAGGGTCTGCTTTTCCCTGCCCGGCTGTGCCCCGGGGGGCAGATCCCTGCTGCTGTCATTTTGTGAGAAAGAAGGGGCACAAAACATAACAGAAGCGCATTTCCCTCAGTTGTGCTATTCTAAACCAAGGCTTCTTGAGGAGAGTTTTCTTAGAGCTTTATGCCCACAGTTGGTTTTTCTTGAATATTCTTTAGGACTTTGAAGGACAGATGTAGAACTTCAAAAAAATGACATAATTCCTGTGGACCTGGGAACATTGAAACACACGTTTTTCACATGTCTACAAATCTTTCAGTTCTGTATAAAATGGCTGTGATGATGGTACTGAGGCCACAGGGTTAGTGGGACTGCTAGTTGAGGTAATGCAGACAGGGCCCTTAGCGTCTGCCTCAGCCAGGGTAAGAGCATATCGAGTGGTACTGCCGTTACCTGCTGCTCTTCCTTCCCCCGCCACCCCCTCTGTGAGGGCCCCTGTCGCCAGTTTCCCATACGGCCCACACCGCCCCGACCGTGGGCCCCATGCCTCCCTTCCCAGCTGCCACCCCACATGTGTGCTCACGGAGAACCTGAACCCATGTTACCCACCAGCCCCGTCTCTACAGCTGCCCCCTTGAGCAGAGATGTGCTGGGTTTTCGAGGGATTTGACTTCTTTAGCAGTTAGGCAGTGAACTGAATGGTGCCGCCAGAGCTCCTGGCTTCAAGTCCAAGTGGGTGTCCTCAGGAGCCCTCCTACGTGTCCGCAGGCCTCGCTGCCGGTCTCAGGGACTCCTTGACTTCTTTAGCTGTCTCCTTTAGCACTCCAGCCCGAGTGGAAGTGTTTCTCTGGCCCTTGTGGTGTCTCTTGGTGTGACGTGCACCTGCCTCCTTGCTCTGAGTGTGCTCCGTTAAGGACTGCAGCTGGTCCCTGTGGCCGAGCCTCCAAGTACATTGGTGGAGTCTCAGCTGTGTTTGCCACGTGCCCACTCCCCCCTCCAGGCTCACAGGAAGGGAAGGTGTTGATAGAAACGGCTGAGAGTCCTGAAAAGGCAGTCGAGGCAGCTGTAGAGAAGCGTGGGCTCCTCCAGGCTCAGCAGGAGCCTCAAAGAGAAGGTGGTAGAACCACACCAGCTTTGTGACAGGAACCACGAGGAGGAGGAGAGGTGACTTCGGGGCCCACAGGGAGGGGCTTTTTCTTTATGCTCCTCTGTACAGAGAAGACCAATTGCACGACAGCATCCGCTGCGCCCGTGTGCCTCCGAGGCTGTCCGTGGGCACAGGCCTCCCGGATGAGCCAAAGGACAGCAGGGAGGGGAAGGGGTGAGGCTTTCCTCCTGGGAAAACATTTCTCTGGATGCAGAGATTACTCAGGCCATTTTGGAAACAGATTTGAGGTAGAAACATTATAATTGCAACAGCATTCCATTCTCTGCAAGCAGGCAGGCGGTGAGCCCCACCCAGCACAGCAGGTTCCCCGGTAGGTCTGTGTGTCCTCGCTGCCGCACGGGGCTGCTGGGCCACAGGCAGAGGAGGGAGCGAGGGCAGCTGCAGCAAGCCCGCTGCCAGGCTGGCGCTCATCCTCCGCCTGGTGGCCTGCGGCTCCCTGCCTCTTTCTGGCGAACCGTCCACGGAGGCGGCGGCAGAGTGTCCCGTGCGCGGGCCGGTGACCCGGCTGCCGGCAGGGCTGTACGTCCCAGTTGCAGCCGCAGTTCAGGCCCCGTGCCCTTGGCCCTGGAGGTCTTTGCCTAGCGGGAAAACAAGTACAACCCAGCCCTCTGATCAGAGCAAAACTAGATTATCTCCCATGAGGCAGCCCAGAACGCCACGTACTGTGATGCCTTCCCCAACATCATTCAAGAGCGCCCTCGTGTTGGCGCCCACGTAGGCACCCTGTTTGGGGCCTGAGTGGGTGTCCTCCAGGAGCTTAGGACCCAGAGGGAGTGGGGTGCACGAGTTCCTGGCATCCCTTCAGCGAGCACTTCCTCCCGTGGGCCGGACAATGTCTCGCACACTTGGTTTTTTCAGTAACTGCCAGGTAGGTGTCGTGGTCCTTTATTACCAGAACTCTGAGAGGCTGACTGCCGTGGCCCAAGTCCCACGGCTCGCTACAGAGTCGGCACCAAGATGCAGGTCCGACTGCTGCAAACAAAGCCCTGTCTCCCCTCCTCTGCTTTGTTGCTTCCGTTGAAAAGCTTCTGTGTCACGAGGAAGAGGAGTGCTCGCTTTGGCCAAGGGCTCCCAGCCGCAAGACTCAACTAAGACCTGGGTGTCCTTAGCGGGGCTCCAGCTCCCAGCGCTCTGATGGGCTGCTCCAGGGCGGTTGCCGCCTGCGTGTGCTAGTCGGTGGCTCTCAGCTTCGGAGAGAGCGACTTCAGGCAGTCAGGCAAGAGCGGGCAGGGCAGGCAGGCAGAGGGCTCCCCTTCGGGTCCATCGTGCAGCAGGGATAGGCCGGGCCAGTGCAGAGCCCTGGTCCTCACCCCCAGCCCCTCACCCGCCACCCAGTAACCCTCCGCATCTTGCGTGTCTTTGTCCTTTTTCAGGGGTTTCTCCCAGAAAACAAGTTCAATCACACCCTGGCCGAGCCTGTTCTTCGAGATGCGGGCCCCCGCAGAAGGGGGAGGCGGCCTCGGAGCGAGCTCCTGAAGGCTCCTGCTATCGTGGCGGACTCTCCGTCGGGGATGGGGCCCCTGTTCATGAACGGCCTGATTGCTGGGATGGACCTGGTAGGACTCCAGAACATGAGAAACATGCCGGGCATCCCCCTCACGGGCCTGGTGGGCTTCCCGGCCGGTTTTGCCGCAATGCCCACAGGCGAAGAGGTCAAGAGCACCTTGAGCATGCTGCCCATGATGCTGCCGGGAATGGCCGCGGTGCCCCAGATGTTTGGAGTCGGGGGCCTCCTCAACGCGCCCATGGCCACTGCCTGCCCCTCCGCTGCTCCGGCGCCTCCGTCAAGCACAACAAAAAGTGGTACAGTGGCGACCGAGAAGACTGTAGAGGACAAGCCAAGTACCCATGATGGAAAAACGGACACGCTGGCTGAAGACAAGCCTGGTCCTGGTCCGTTTTCTGATCAGTCCGAACCCGCAATAACTACCAGTAGTCCTGTGGCTTTTAACCCATTTCTCATCCCAGGAGTGTCTCCTGGACTCATTTACCCATCCATGTTTCTCTCCCCTGGCATGGGCATGGCTCTGCCGGCGATGCAGCAGGCCAGACACTCTGAGGTGATAGGTCTGGAGAGCCAGAAGAGGAAGAAGAAGAAAACAAAAGGGGACAGCCTGAACCCCAACCCAGAGCCCGCTCCCGGGTCCGAAAAGGAGCCAGGCAGCGATCAGAACTGCCCCGAATCCAGGGCCCCCGGGCCCCCGGAAAGAGAACATGCAGCCCAGGCCAGGGAAGGGGGCCTCAAAGACTCTAACAGTGACATCAATTAGAACTTTTTCATTTAAGAAATGATTGTGACTTGTAAGTTTCTTATCCCATAAAGGTTTGTTACTTCCTCACTTCACCTTCATAAGAACCTGTGTTTCCATAAGTAATATTATCTACCTAATTTTCTGAGAACTGTGGTCACAGATGTTAATAGTCGCAGGGTCTTGCCACTTCATTAGCTGAGTGTCGTCGACCTAGTGTAGGAGGCACAGAATTCTCATTCTGTTACCCAGTTGTCCATTCCAGCAGCCGTAGCTGATACAGTACTTGGTGACACGCCCCACCCCCCTTCTTCTCCAAGTTTCCCACTCATTTGAGGAGGGACAATGGCAAAAGAAAGCTGTCTAGGGATTTACCACCGAAGGGCTGAAGAGCAGAGACCACGAGGAGCTCCTTTTTTCCATGAGCTGTGTTGAATGGGAAGCATGTAATGGGGAAACCAAAAAGCACAGAAACAGGAAATGCTGGTGCATATTTTTTCATTCAAATATTTCCCTATTCTATCATGATGACTAAATGAGTAATATAGACAGAAGCATATAACTAATGGTTGACAAAGCATATATTCATTTCTTTATAAAACAGAAACCTTCCTGGTAGTAACAGGACATCCCCGTCATGGTTTTGCAGACACGTGCAGCAAGAAGAAACACTAGGCATTCTTTTATACACACGTGTGCTCTCTCCCCCAAGTTAGAGGCTCACTCTCCCTCGTTCTCAAGAGTCGCTCTGGCTGCCACTGGTGCCTGAACGGGTTTTTACCCTGTGCTTCCCTTCGCCAAGAATAAGGCTCTTTCTGGAGCCTGGGAGAGTATTGTCANAGGATGAGAAAGCTTTACACCCCCGGGGTTCTTGCCGGCAGCGGGGGCGGGCGAGGGGGTCGCCCTCCGGGGGGCCGCACGCTGCTTGTAAGCACACGGCCGCCAGCTGCTCCCCTCGTTCTCAAGAGTCGCTCTGGCTGCTACTGGTGCCTGAACGGGTTTTTACCCTGTGCTTCCCTTCGCCAAGAATAAGGCTCTTTCTGGAGCCTGGGAGAGTATTGTCACTCAACACTTTTTACACTTTGCTAGGTCCCTTCGTCAAAACTGAGATTGTCAGAACGTGTGTGCCACCTTTTATAAAACGACTGTGAACGTTTGTTTCTTCTCTCTTTTTTTTTTCCCTCTCTCTCTCCAGTTCCCATTTTGCATTTGGACCCAGATTCCAAATCTGAGTTAGCCGAGACCATTGCAAATTAACATGATTTTCCCTTCTTCCTCACTCGGGAAGCACCTGCCTGAGGGGCGCTCACCCCACCTTCTGTCCCTTCCCACTTGTGTCCCATCCTTCCCGAGGGTCTTATTCTTTATCGACAGTTCACACTCTGAGACTTGAAATAAGCTCATGGTTCAGGACTCTGGGGGCACAGGGCTGTGCAGGACCGTTGGAAATGTTGGAAGTGTTACTAGTACCAGTTTCACTTTGTGTTGTCACAATTTACTGTATTTTTTACTTTTTCTGTTACAGTTTTGCTAATTTATCGGAAGGTCCAAAAGTTTGACATAACTATTTCAGTTTGCATTATTTATTTATGATGCTTTTGTCATTGTCTTTTATACATTTGGGATTATAAATTATGTAAATGTTAAAATGAGCATCTCAAAGAAGTCTGTTAAATTGTGACCAGAAAAAAAAAAAATCAGTCAGATGTATTTTCAAACAGTGGAGTCCCAGCATTATGAATCAGAGATAAAAATAAGAAATTCTGTAACCGATCATATAAGTATGGAGAAAGAATCCAGCGAATGAGCAAATCCTATTTAATGACATCTTTGTAGCATAGATGGTCTATAATGCTGACAACAGATTTCTTAGAAATGCTGCTCTCTATTTAACTAACATTTTGTTCAGTTTTGCCTCCAGTGGAAGCAGAAAGGGTTTTTTCAGCTGTTAAATCCTAAAAATCAATATAATTTATTTATGTAAAAAAAAATCACTCAATCGATATATTTTTGAACCTTTTAAGTACTAATTTTCTTTTTATCAAGTAGAAAAAAATGTATTTGCCCTAAATCCTTAAAATACAAATGCTATAAAAATTCATGTATCTTGAAAGCCTTACTGCAAATGAGTATTATAGACATCCAGCAGAGCCTGGGTTTCCCTTTGTCGGCGTCGTTGTTGTTTTGTATGGAAAAGCTGCTTTCCCCAGGTTCTGCTTAGAACCTCCAGTAGGTCACAGGGTTCAATATGGATTTGATTTAAAAACCCACCAGCATGCTGAATCCCTTGTTATATCTTACCGAACCTGTATGTTAACTCTCTGGGTGTTTAGGCTTATCTTTGACTGCTATTGTGTCCCTGTTTGCAAAATGAAAATGACACTCTGTGGATTATTTGCTCTGTAAGGCATAAGTGCTTCTTATGATTATTTTGACGTTTCCAAGAGCAAAAAGCCAAATCTAAACTCTCTTCAGCAAACTTGAGCCTTTTCATCTAAATTCCATGTCACTCACAGCCATAACTTTCCTTGGTCATTCTTCACCCCGTGTCTCACATAATAAATTGTCTGTGGTCTTGATCCTGGATTTAAAAAAAAAAAAAAAACAATTTTAAAAGTCAAACTCAGTGGCACTCGGATGTCTCTTGCTGCCTGGGCCTTGTATGAATGACCCTACGCACACAGCAGTCCACGATCTTACGAGGTGCCCAGTTTGTTCTGGGCTCGTCAAGTATTCATTCATGGGGATGGACTGGCCGGATCTCTTGACCAGCTCTCTTAACCAGAACACTGGTTAAGACCCATGCCACAGAAAGGAGTGCAGCCAAGTACCCACTTCCCGCACTTGGGGCCCGAACACTCGAAGCTGATGCCTCAACTGCACCACTTTCTTAAACCCCTTTCTAGAAGCATGCCCCTCAAATCACACACCTGGGACTTCGGGGCGGTGGGGTACCCCTGTGGGCTCGGAGCAGGCTCAAAAACACAGGAATGCCTCCATAGCTGGAGTCCTTAAGGCTCGTTAAGGATTCGGTGGTCCTTAGCTTGGGGAAGCATGACTTCCGGAGCCCCAGAAGGACTGTGAAGTTACCAACGAGGCTGGCAGGAGAGTGCTGAAGTCTCAATGAGACAGAGCAGGAGACCACCAGTTTCGCCCTTGCTGGGTCCTTACTAGGTGCCTCCCACCAATAGGTGGTGGCTGAAGAGCACGGAGGATGCCTGTGACATTGGTCACCAAGGAAGGATGTACCATGGTCTTCCTAGACCTCCAGTCCAGGTGTTCGGAGCCCTCATTCCAGGCAAAGTGATAATTCATGCAGCCTGAGCCAAGAGGCTTGGTTTCACTCTTGACCTCGGAGGCTGCTGCGGCAGATTCTCCTGTGAGGGCAGAAGAGTGCGATTAGTTGAGCCCGTGGGCTGGTGTTGGGGTGTTTTGTGTGTGTTTGCCGTAAATGACCTCATTCGTCTTCGGAGCGTCTTGGTTGCTGGGTAGAGGGTTGCTGGTGTCCAGGCTGCCCACTGAAAGCCAACAGAAGGCTGCAAAGCTGTCTCACCAAGCACAGAGAACAGAGCTGGGGCTAGGTCCCACTGGCTGAGGTTGGAACAGGCCAGCCTTTGCGATGCCCGTTCGGGACCCCCTCCACCTCAGAGACCAGATCAGACTGAGTGACGCTCAAAAAAATGGGCACCGGGGACAACGGAACAGCTGTGCCACACCCTCTGGAAACCTTTATGCTCGATGCATTTATAGTGAATTCCTTAAAATGGTTTCTTGCAAGAATTATTGTTGATCTGCCTGGTCAGAGAAGGATCTCTTTCTTGGGTCAGCAGTGGGGTCATCGAGCCCAGTGACGAGCACCTCGGTTCCAGACAGGTGGCTGCTCAGAACTCCAGCTTACATGCTGCCTGGGGGCCGGCACCAGACCCTCCTCCTAATCCAGACTTGGCAGGGCCTATGGGGTGAGCTGGGAAGTAAGGGAAAGGGGTGAATTAAGTACACCCCCTTGAGGAAGATATTGCGGGCCATCAGTTTGGAGGTGACTGAAGCTGGCCCTGTGGAGACCGTCCTGTTGTCTGTTCTGGCTCTCAGCCCTTGCCTGAGGACGAAGGGACCCCCAGAATGGAGAGCAGGGCAAAGGGAAAAGAGATGGCTTTCTTGGGGTGGGGGGAATGGGGGCCACATCCCTACCTTCTCCAAGCCTGTTTCCTCATCTGTAGAACAGGGAGAATTCTAACTCGCACCCAAAGGGTTGGTGATGGGGTTGATGGCAATGACCGACGTCCAGTGCTGAAAAGTAGGCTTGTACCTGAGTTGTGTGTCTTTACTGCTTTTGAGTAGCTGGTGAGGGAAGGAGCACCAGGCCCCTGGAAAGAGGGTAATCGAATCAAGGATGTCGCAGGGAAATCAAGGATAAGGAGGGTCTTGCTCCAAGGCCCAGGTTCCTCCAGAATTTACGGAGCCTCCTTGAGCATAGAGTTGCCAGATGGAAGGCGGGAAAGGACACCCAGTTAGTTTTAATTTCAGATACACTGATTTTCTTCGTATAAATATACCCCATGCAGTATTCGGTACATACTCACTAAAAACTTTTATCTGGAATTTGAATTTAACCAGCCAGCCTGTATTTTCTCCGATAACCTCCCTCATTGTAATAGTGCACGCTTCCTAGGCACTTCCTCGAGTTGGGGCTTACTCTGAGGGCTTTGTGGCCATATTCTCAATTCTCTTGATAATTCAAAAATCCCCAATTTACAGATGAGAGCACCAAGGCCCAGAGAGGTGAAATAACTTGTCCATTCACCCAACCAGTACCTGGCAGAGCTGGGATTTGGGGACCCAGGAAGATCCCAGAGCCATTAGCTGAGCAGGGGATCGGGATCTAGTCTGAGGCCTGGAGCAAGCCGCCCCTCTAAGGCAGCTTTGGGGAGTATGGTGAAGGCAATGATGAGCAGGGGAAGGGGCCATTCTGGTGCCAGCCACCCTGCGCCAGTTACCCTGGGGGGAGGGGCTTCCTTCCCATCCCGCTGTGCTAGCCTAGGGGCGTTCTTGGAGTCTCATGCCTGGCGCTGCGACTCCCCAGCCCAGGTGAAAGGGGCCATGTGAGGAGCAGCAACCAGTCTTGGAAAGAAATGGCGGGGGGTGTGTAACTTCTCAGCTGGAAGGGCCAGAGGGAAGTCCAGGACTGAGTGGAGGGGCAACTCACCAGTGACAGCAGCCCATCCCTCATGGCTGGAACCGAGGGTCTGCTCTAAGGCCAGAGTACACAGGACCAGAAAGCCCAACTGGGAGAGCTCTGACCCAGCTTTTTGGTGCGTAGTCTGCTCACCCCTCGCCCCAGGTGCCCGTGGGTTGCCCACTGCCACTGCACTGGGTGCTGCAGGAGCCGCCTGGAAAGGGGAAGTGATGCAACTCATCGCCCCCCCACCCCCACCCCAGGCCCGGCCATGACCCTCCTCCCTGGGTTCCAGCACTGGCTCCTGGGTGTCCATTCGGTTCTGCCCACGGTGCTTGGCCTTGACATGCGGGAGCTCATCCCACAGCATGTCCTCCACATGAGGACAAGCCTTGGGTCGGCCGCCAGCTGCCATCAGCCAGAATTCAGAGGTGGGTCTGGTGGCGGAACCACAGGCCCAACACTGTCCCAGCGTGGAGTCCGTGGAGCACAGCGGTCGTCTGTTTCTGCCTAGCCCACGGGCCACGCGTGGGCCTGACGTTTGTCAATAACGGAAAAATCAAAAGATGAGGACTATTTCATGACATGTGAAAATCACGCCAAATTCCAATTTCAGAGCCCGGAGCACAGCCATACCCATTCCTTTCTGTTCCTGTCTGTGGCCGTTTGTTGAGAGTCGTCACAACCACCAGGCCTGCAAAGCCAAAAATATGTACTGTCTGGCCCTTTACAGAAATCGTTGGCAGACCCCTGTCATAGAGCATCAGTTTTATTCATAGATTCAGTGCAAAAACGAAGTTATTTAAAATATTTTTTAAAGATTTTATTTATTTATTTGTCAGAGAGAGAAAGAGAGAGAGCACACAAGCAGGCAGAGTGGCAGGCAAAGGCAGAGGGAGAAGCGGGCTCCCTGCTGAGCAAGGAGCCCAATGTGGGACACCCCCCATGCCTTGGGAAGGGGCCGGTGACACAGGCCTCAGCCAGTGGCTGTGAGCTCTCTACCTGCAGCGTGGCCAGAGGGGAGGCCTCCCAGGAAGACAGGCCTGGGGGAGGAGCCCACGTCGGTCACCTTCCCACCTGGAGCTGGGCAACAGGAAGGCCGGACGTGGGAGCATGGAGTGCACGGCAGCCGCGGCTGGGAGCCCTCCGGGGCTTGGAAGCGGAGTTGAGAGGAACACAGGAAAGAGCACCTGGGACCACGTCTGCAAGGGATGAATGAGTGTCCCTCTCTCCGCCTCCCACACCTGTGACTAAGGGCAGCACACACACCTCATTGGCCCCCAGCCCATGGCCAGCTCAACCTTCATTTGATCGGCAGCTGGGGGGCCCCGAGCACTGCCTGGGGATCCCGGCCTCTTCCACTGTGCACCGAGCCAGGCGGGGCTTGGGGAGACAGACCAGACAGCACTCTGTGGTTGGGGACCGCAGAGTCTGGCAGGGAGGACAGCCCTGAGCCGAGGAAGCACGACATCTGCCAGACATCGCAGCCTCCCGGCAGCCAGAAGGGGCCGGGATGGGCTGGCCATCGCTGGGTGCCAGCAGTCGTGGGTGGTGGCAGAGGTGTGGGAGACAAGAGGGCGGAAGTGCCGACATTTCCAGGAAAGGAAGGTGGGCGATCTGGCAAACTCCAGCCTAGTACATTTGACATCAACCCTACTGGGCACCATTGTAGAAGGGATTTTTAAAGAACAGGTCAAGGGCGCCTGGGTGGCTCAGTGGGTTAAAGCCTCTGCTTTCGGCTCAGGTCATGATCTCAGGGTCCTGGGATCGAGGCCC
>LNAC01000740.1:359781-382948 GCA_002007465.1 Ailurus styani
GAGCCCTCCACCCCGGGGACGCGGCGCGGCGGCAGCAGGCGGGCCCCCGGGCGGCAAATCCTCCTCAGTCTCGTTGTCAGGCCCCTGGGCCCCGCGGCCTTGCTGGGCGTGGGGGGCCGCTGCTGCCCTGCGCCCCTCAGGCTGCTGCTTGGGCCTCCCCCTTCCCTCTCCCCAGTGCCCTCGGGTTCGCCGCGAGTCCGCAGCGGCTTCCGAAGAGGGGGTGACGGCACCCAGGGCCACCCTGCAGGTGTGCGTAGAGGGAGGCAGGGGTGAGGGTGGTCCGGGTTGAGGAGGGCAGGCAGTGGCTCAGGCCCGCTGAGGTGTTAAGCCTCTTTCCTGGCTCCGACCAGGAGGAAGCCAGACCAGGAAAACTCTAGACACCGCTCCCACCCCCCCCCTCTTACCCCCATCCCCACTCCAGCTCTGATCCAGGCTTTTCCATTCACAGATCCCAAACTTTCCGGGCCAGCGAAGAGCCAGAGGGGCTGCCAAGGACCCGGTGAATGCCTTTGGGGAGGGGTGGGGGTCCCATGTGCAAGCCTGCCAGGTGGGTCACAGGGCCCTGAGGAAGGCCCCAACCCCAACCCCAACCCCAACCCCAACCCCGGCTTCTGGGGCCCCAGGGGCCCCCAGGCTGGAGGACCCTGCTGCTCTGACTCAGTCCCTTGTCAAGTGTGCCCGTCAGGAGGCAGGCTGTATGTGGCTAAGGAAGAGGGCCGCGACTCGGGTGGTCCCAGTGTTGGTGTGCATCTGAGACGGGGACAGACAGACAGCGGGGTGGACGACAGTGGCCCGGCAGCAGGTGGTCTTGCTGACTAAGCCTCTGCAGCCACTTCCTTCCCTCCCCCAGACAAGTCAGAGGTAATTAGCGTCCCATGGAGGAAAGGAACGGAGGGGGCACTCTTAGTGCACAGCCCAGCACCCCAAAACAAGCCCAGAGCACAGGGGCCGTGTTCCACTGCCTGGACCCCACTGCTTCCCCCGCTCCCGCCACAGTGGGACTGGAAAGATAAAACATCCGTCCAAAGTGGTGCTTTCTCTGCAGAGTCAACAGGGGAGGCACCGTGTCCTCGAACCCCTGACCTTGTTGGCGTTCGTTTTCCGTTACCCCTGTCTCCTTGGTGCCCCTCTCCCTGTGGTGCTCAGCTAGGCAGTCCGTCTGTGCTCTTCTCTCAGAGACGAGATGTGGCAACCGGCGGCGAGGATAGAGACTCTGTCTGGCTTTTGTGTTCCAAATGCAGTCGCTGGCGTGGACACCTGACAGGTAAGAGCAAAGCTTCCCAGTACTGCCCCCCACCCCATTCTAGAGGAAGGTTCCTGAAGGCAAGAGGAGAGGGGTCTTTGGGGGAAGGGCAGTGGGGATTGGACAGAGGAGCCTCCTCAAGCACATTCTGTCTGATTCCAGGACCCAGGAGCCTCTGGGAGCCGAGTCCACACCACGGTCTGGGAGCGCTTCTGGGCCCCTCTTCCGGGTGGCCCCTGCCTGCCCTTCCCCTGTGGCTGCCGTACCTCCTTCAGCACCAGCTCACGTGTCCCCACGGACAGCCACAGAGAGTAGCTTCCCTCTGTGCTCTGAACTTCACTCAGGATCAGGTCTCACCCCATTGGACAACCCTCATTCCAACATCCTAGGGCCCCCAGGGACCCTGTGCTCACACCCTTGCACTTCGGAGGCACTGGGAGAAACCAGCCCAAGCCAGGTGGGTGCTGAATAAAACCCACCCTAAGATATCAGCACGGTGCAAACACGGACCTTCTGATTTGGGGTCCGGAGGCCCTGCAGGCCAGGAACAAGAGACAGCCAGCCCTCGGCGCCTCCCTTTAAGGCTGTGACAGACCAGCAGCACCCACTTCCCTGAAGGTGGGCAGACCCAGGGTTACCCACAGAAGGCCCACCATGGACCTGGCCCATGGGATGCCTGGAAGGGGCTCCACTCCCTGAATGGTCTGGGGCACCTCTCTGGGCCTTCCCTTCCCTGTGCTCAGCCCCCTCTGCTCCCTGGGCATGAGGCCCTGAGTGGCTGTGTCCCTTCCTTGGGAGTGGGGTGTCCTCGGACCAAGCTCAACCTCAGGACCCAGGGCCCCCTTTCTAGCAGAAGCTTAGCTGACCGATGCTCCCACTTCATCTTGGGGGGAGGAGCGGGGGTCCTGAGCCCGCTCGTGAGGTCCCCACCTTCCTGTTGGGCTATTCCCCACAAGCCTTTTTATAAAGAGTCGGCTGGGAGCCAGGGAACTTTTGGGAAGTGTAAGGGCCAAGCCAAGCTGTACAAACCTGTCTTCCTCCCAGAGCTGAAAGGGGCCAGGTTGTTCCCAGACAAATGCAGAGGCGGGGGCAGAGGGGAGGGGAGAAGGAAGGGGGCTACTTGAGGAGGCCTCGCGTACTGCAGAGCCCCAGCCAGGGCTGGGCCAGGGTGAAGAGGCACAGCCAGAGGCAGCAGGGGTAGGAGGGCTGGGACCCGGGGTCTCCTGTAGACTCACACACGAGACCTACACAGGCCCCAGAAGCACGTGCATCCGGACTCGGTTACACAGATACGCAGGCCTGGAAGCGTGTAGAGCCCCGTGCTGGTGCACACAGAGACCTGCGCAGGTCCCCTGTAGCAGACAGGCCCACACAGAGCTGCGGAGACACGCTCACACGCACAGACGCACCCGGCACGTCCGCCCGGGAACACACGCTGAAGGTGCGCGAAGGATGCACAGACAGAAACACCAAGCCAGACCCAGGAGGTCCAGAGGGGGCTTGACCACCCTCACAGCCCAGCTCCCTCGGACCCACTCACCCGTCTACCCGTGTGCCGGCACGCGCGCACACACACACACACAAACACATGCACACACGCACACGCACACTCACACACCCTGGGAGGGAATCAGTTACTTCCTAAGAACTTTTAAATTCCGGGCAGCCCGCAATCAAGACCTTGTGCTGGGAAAGAAAGCGCCTTTGTCTGCTGGGACCAGGGCTGCGGGAGCAGCTGCAGCCCCTCAGGCCGGGGGCCAGGCCGGTTCCTGGCTTCTGGGTAGGAAGGTCAGGCGGGGCTGGGGCTGGGGTGGGGATTGGAGAGGGCGCCGGGGTCTCTGGCAGGCCCCGCCCTCACCCCGGGACACTGTCTTCTGTGGGCTGCCCAGTTGTGCCTGGCCCTGGCCTGGCCCTGTCCCCAGAGTGACCCATGCTTCTCACTCTGGCCTTGGTGCTGCTGGACCCAGACTGAGGCCCGGCGCTGGCCGCAGGGCTCCACGCCTGCTTTAGGCCAGCGGCCTTGCTTTTTTTAGCAGTGAAAAAAGGTCAGGCTCTGGAATTAGAAAGCTGTGACTTGAATCCTGGCTCTGTCACTAGCTGGGTGACTTTGAGAACAGACCTGGCCTTTCTGAGCCCTGTGTTCATTCAAGCCCCCGTGACAGTGCTCAAAGCCCAGATGGAGGCAGGGCCCTCTACCGAGCCCACAGTGGCCTCCCCTCTGAGCCGGCTGTCCCGGGGCCTGGTCGAGCTGGGGGAGCGTCCCGCTGTCTGCTGCTGCTCTGGCCACAGGGAGGAAGGGTGAGCCCAGACCCATCCATCTGCCACCCCTGCAGCTCCCCTCCTCCCTTTGGTCCCTTTCCTCCCTGGGGGTCCTTGCCCTGGTGCCGGGTGTGCCCCCCACCCCACCCCGTCCGCCCCTCCCCTGCACCAGGCCTGGCCCCCCCTTGGCTCCCTCAGAGCCGTGTCTTCTGTGGGCCAAACCTCCGGTGAGAACAGTCCCGTTTTCTAACTCAAGAGGATTCAGTCTGGGGAGACCCTCCCGGTGGACTTCCGCACCACCCCCAGACAGCTCCAGGACCGGCTCCAGTCCTTCAGTCAACACTCACCAAAGGCCTGCTGTGCATTAGACACGATTCCAGATGCTGGATGTTCAGCAGGGAACCAGTAAGGCAGAACCTCTGGCCGTGTGGGCTCCAGTCCCTGTCGCCACACCTCGCGCTGTTGGGGGGTCTCCCACATCCCCAGACATGGTTCCCCGCACCAGCATCCCGCAAGCGTGGGCACCGCTTCCCTCCTGCGGGCTCCACGAAGCCTGTGAGTGTCACTCTCGTAGCTCTTCCTTCCCTCCCCCTTAGGTATCTCTAGAGGGCAGGGCATGCCTGGTACAGCGCCTCGTAGGAGGCCATGACTGCCAGGCCCAGCAGTGGCTCGCAGAACTTCAAGGGCATTCAGTCACCACTGCCCTCGGTGGGTTTCTTTCTTTTGCTCTTACGGTGACTTGGAGCCTCTCTTTTCATGTATTTCTCATAATTGCGTGACAGTCTAATAACTCATATCCCTACTGTTAATAAAACTGTACTATTTTAGGAAATACTTTGATTGACCCTGAAGCTCCACCAAGCAAGTTCAAGTGCTCGGCTCTGTCACTCACCATACGGTTCATTTGTGCATGTCGTGTTGGTTGCACACCTGCTCCCTGCCAGACCTGGAGCGGTGGGGGGCAGGAATCCCACGGAGGACCCCGTCTGGAGAGATCCAGAACAAGAGTCCAGCAGGGGACCGGGACCGGTAAGCAGAAAGTGTGCTTTGGTGGACAGAAGGTTGGGCAGGCACTGCGGGAGTCCGAGGAGGGTGCCTTGGGGCCCGGGCGGCTCAGAGATGGTTTTGCGCAACAAGGGACATTTGAGCTGAGCTTTCAAAGAGCAGCTGGATTTTTTTCTTTCTTTCTTTCTTCTTCTTCTTCTTTTTTTTTTTTTTCTGGTAGAGATGAGAGAGGGCGAGCCAGCAGAGGGACCAGCATTTAGAAAAGTCATGGGAATGGGAAGTGTCTGATGTGTGTGAAGGAATGGGAAATGTTAGATGTACCGGGGCGGGGTGTATGTCAGACTGGGCTGGAGAAGCTGGCACCAGATGGGACTGTGGATGCCAGGGAGACTGGGGAACCCCTGCCACATGGAGGGCACCCAGCTCTGGAGCTGCCCCACTGAGCTACTCGCTCCTATTCTGAACCCTCTGGCTCAGCCCCGCCCGCCCCACCTGCAGCCTGCCCTAGGAAACTCTGCTTTCAGTGTGCTCACAGTCCCCTCTATTCTTGGCTTCGAAGAGAAAAATTGTGGGCAGGAACTTTTGTAAGAGCTCTTTATATATAGAAATTCTTGATTCTTTGTTACATAGCTATCTTGTCTTTCTCCTCTCTCTCTCTCTCTCTCTTTCTCTCTCTATTTTTGCAGTTTGACCTTAATTTTATTTTGTTTTGATGGAAAGGAGCCTTATATATTTTTGTTGTCTGGTTCTATCTATCTGTTCATTTGACGTTTTCTTAGAAAATTGTTATTTGGGCGCCTGGGTGGCTCAGTGGGTTAAAGCCTCTGCCTTCAGCTCAGGTCATGATCTCAGGGTCCTGGGATCGAGGCCCATATCGGGCTCCCTGCTCGGCAAGGAGCCTGCTTCCCCCCCTCTCTCTGCCTTCCTCTGCCTACTTGTGATCTCTCTCTCTGTCAAATAAATAAATAAAATCTTTAAAAAAAAAAAGAAAGTTGTTATTTATTGTAAAATTATATAGGCATTGGGATTCCTTACGGTTTAATTTCTATTTTTTATGATTTAACTTCTAACATGTAAATCTTTAAGCCATCTTAGGTTTATTTTGGTGTAAGGCAGGAATCTAACTTTCTTTTTTTCCAAATTGTTAGCCAGTTGTCCAGTCCCGGTCAGTGAGTAATCCATCATTTCCGCCCTGGTTTGTTTATTTTGTTCAAAATTCATTCCTCACCTTTTTTATTTTTAAAGTCATACCTGCAACCTAAACAAAAGAGAGAGAGAGAGAGAGAGAAGGAGAGGAAGAAGAAGAAAGAGAAGAAGAAGCAGGAGCAGGACAAGGAGGAAGAGAAGTAATCCATTTGTCATAGAAATATATGACTCAGAAGGTGAGAGCCCCCCCCGGGCCATCTCCCTGAGACAACAGCCACCAGCAGCTCATTCTATAACCTTTTATTGGTAGTGTTACAACATTTATTAGGTTTCTCTTAAATACAGAGATGTACAGAGGGGGAAAACCTGAAAGGAATCAAGATCTCTAGAGAACACATCATTGACATAAAAATACACACACACACACACACACACACACACACACACACAAGTAATACATATCCAGCGTCGGAAAAGTCAACAGTCCTGAAAGAGACGACATGAAAACCAAGCCCTCCTCTCTCACTGGCAAATCCTTCTCCCCGAAGGGAACCGGTTGACCCTTCCCGCTGACTTCGAGCTGAGCAGCATTTCCTTACCACATTCCTCCCCCCCCACCCCCCCCACCCCCGGGGCTGTAGATGGGCCCATTTCTGGGCTTCCGGTTTGCTGTGCCATTTCTCTGTCTGCCGTGCTGGTGCTGGTCCCGTCAGTGCGGGGCCGGTCCTGCGTGGAGTACTGAAGTCTGAGCCTGTGATGTGACCGCTTGCTGGGGCCAGTCCCACCTTACTGCTCTTCACTCTCAGGGAGGTCACGATGGTCTCTGTTCGGGCTGCTGGACAAAGTGCCACAGACGGGGCCGTGTGTGACCCACAGACGTGTGTTTCTCACCGTTCAGGAGGCTGGAAGTCTGAGACCAGGGAGCCAGCACCACTGGGCTCTGGACAGGGCCCTCCTCCATGTAGCAGGCTGCTGGCTTGCCGCGGGGTCCTCAGGACACAGAAGAGGGGTTAGAGTGCCCTGTGGGGCCCCTTCCACGAAGGCTCGAATCCCATGCACGTGGGCTCCGTCCTCTGACCTCATCACCTCCCAAAGCCTTCACCTCCTGATGCCAACCCTTTGGGGGTTAGGATTCCAGCATATGAATTGGGGGGGGGGCATGAACATTCAGTCCATAGCAATTAGTAACTGTATTTATTTTCCATTTCAATGTTTCATTTTCAATAATTCAATTTTTCACTTCGTTTTCAATAATTTCCACTTATATTGTACGCCCCCCAAGTTTGACTGGAATTTTGTTGGACTCATATAATTTTTATGGATTAATTTGGGGATGATTATCTTCTTCACAGTAGTGAGGTTTTCTCTTGGGGATAAAGGTGTGTGTGTGTGTGTGTGTGTCTGTCTGTCTGTCTGTCTGTCTGTCTTGTGACTACCTCCAGCCAGTGTGATCTTTCTTATCTGGGATCTTGGACACCCCTCCTCAGGGCACCTAAATCTGAATCCATCTCCGTTAAAGCAGCAGCCACTTGACAGGAGAGGGCTTGGTGGTCTGAGGCCCTGTCTTCTTCAGGTACATGAGGGAGTGGCGGGCTCAGCAAGGCTCCAGAGAGCCGAACTCACACCTCAGGGAAAAGTAGCTGCAGAGCCACCAACCAAGCCGCAGGGGGAGGTGGTGAGAGCCCTACCAGTGGTACTTTTCCAGTGTTCCAGGGGGAACATGTCGCTGGGGCTGGCCAGGGGTTCCCCGGCTTGGTGGGAGAGTGGGGGAGTGCTGGGTTATGAGGGCCTGGTCCTTGCACTGTGACCAAGGGAAAAGACCCAGAGGTATCTCCTCTGTGCCCTCTCCCCGCCCTCCCCCTCCCCCATGACCCTGAGGGTGGAATGGTGCTGACCCACTTTACTTGGGAGGACAGTGCAGCTCAGCAAAGCCAAGGGTCACCCAGTAGCATTGGTGCACCTCATACCCCAAGTCACACACCCCTCGGGCTGTGTTGCCGTGTTTGTTCCCTGGAAGCCCCTGTTCAGGGACAGGGCTGGCCATCAGGCAGCTGGATGGACCGCCCTCTCCACTCCCTGGTCAGAGGACAGCACTAGGCAGGTGAATGGCCCAGGAGGCAGCGGGCAGGCACCGCCAGCTCCTCTCCCGTGCCCGGTTCTGCACGTACGTCTGCCTCTCCCCCCCGGGCAGCTCTCTGCTTGGCTCGTGGTGTCCTCAGGGGGCCAATGGGCTTCTTGATTCCAGGCTGCACATCTGGAAGTTGACGCTATTAAAACAAACCCCATTATATAACAAATGGACATCTGGAACCCGTTAGCACTGAGTTTTTAGAAAAAGAAATTGTTTTGGATGTGCTCTCTCCTAAGAATGTGGCAAAGCGCCCTCACTCTGGCCGTCCAGGAACCCAGAGACCAGGCCACCTCTCCTGGGCCCATTTGTTGAGGTGACTCGGGCCAGGCAGGAGGTGAACGCACATATAAACCCACCACTTAGATACTGCAATCGTCAACATGCTGCTGTATCTATCCATCTAGTCACCCCTATTGCAGACATCACTGTATTTCACCCCTAAACACTGTGCATGCAAATAATTAACTAGAGTTCAATATTTGTTTCTGATTTTCTTTCAGGTGAAATTGACATACAATGAAATGTAGAAGTTTTAAGTGTGCTATTCTGGTAAGTCTGATACCTCTGTGACCCGTACCCCCACCACTGGGTACAATTTACCATCACCCCCAGAAAGTTCACCACACTCCTTCCTAGTCAACCCCCACCACCCACTCCTTCCAGAGGAAACCACCATGCTGGCTATTTTCACCATACACTAGGTAGTTTGGACTGAAGAGTGTTCTCCCAAAATTCCTATGGTGGAGTCCTGATCCCAGGACCACAGAATGTGACTACATTTGGAGATGGTTTCCTTGAAGAGGTAAGTAAGTTAAAATGAGGCTGTATGGGTGGGCCCCAATCCAGTATGACTGGACACCAGTCATAAGAAGGGATTGGGACAGAGATGTGCACACACACGGGAGGAAGGACTGCCTGAAGACACAGGGAGAAGACAGCCTTCTACAAGCCAAGGAGAGAGATGGCTGCTGAGCTCTCGAGCTCAGACTTCTGGTCCCCAGGGATGTGAGAAAGTAAGTAAGTCTCTGTTGTTCAAGCTGCTTTGTCTGTAGCCACTATAGCAAACTAATAGGCCAGGTTTACCTTTTCTAGAATTTCATATAAATAAAATCGAACACTAGGTATTCTTTTTTTTTTAAGATGTTATTTATTTATTTATTTGAGAGAGAGAGAGAGACAGTGAGAGAGAGCATGAGAGGGGAGAAGATCAGAGGGAGAAGCAGACTACCCATGGAGCTGGGAGCCGATGTGGGACTTGATCCCGGAACTCCAGGATCATGACCTGAGCCGAAAGCAGTCGCTTAGCCAACTGAGCCACCAGGCATCCAAACACTAGGTATTCTTTTGTGTCTGGCTTAATTTGGCCAGCATTCATCTGTGTTGCTACATGAATCCTTTTTCATAGCCGTGTAGTATTCTGTAATACAAATATCCCACAGTTTGTTTAGTCAAGGCAATTTTATTTATTTTTGTTTTTTTAAAGATTTTTATTTATTTATTTAACAGAGGGAGAGAGATCACAAGGAGGCAGAGAGGCAGGCAGAGAGAGAGAGGGGGAAGCAGGCTCCCCGCTGAGCAGGGAGCCCGATGCGGGCCTCGATCCCAGAACCCTGAGATCATGACCTGAGCTGAAAGCAGAGGCTTTAACCCACTGAGCCACCCAGGCACCCACAATTTTATTTTTTAACAGAAGAATTGTTTCAGAACATTTCCCTCTAATGTATGTCTTTTGTGTCATCCCAGAGATTACAGTGGCTTTGGTGTGAGGGGCTCTGGATTCAAGTCTTACTTGCTGTGTGATCTAGGGCAAGTCACTAGAGAACGCTGAGCCTCATTTTCCTCACCCAGGAAGTGAGGCTAACAATCCTGTCTGTAAGGGTTGCTTGAAGACAGAATGAACTCGTGAGTTCAGCATGCTCCCAGCGGCTGGAAAAAGTGAGGACTCAGGAAGCATTCGCTGCTGTGATTTGTCCCACTCAGCCGCCATCAAAAGCCAGAGCTTCTCTCGTGATAGGGCAGGAAAAGTGGATTTCCAGGCCACAGAGAGTAGAAAATGAGCTTTCTGCCCTGCCTGGCATGATAGCTGAGACCAAGGACCAGGGCGGCCAAGATCATTCAGCCCAGGGCTATCCCAACAGAACAGGTGCTTTGGGGGTTCATGAAACACGCTCTGAATTGAGGGATCCTAAGTGTTCCCAGGCTGCACAAGTCCCACATATGTTTGACCATTTCAGTTTGTTATTTTGTTCCATCTGAATGGGATGTTCAGAAGTTTGTTTCACTTTGTCACGAAAACTTCTAGGAAAGGCAACATTTCACTCTCATAATCTAGGAACCCCTCCTTTATAATAGATACTAATTTAATACTGTTCCTCTAAGGAAGCCAAAGAAACCCACGATCCGAATCACCACCATTCACTTTCTTTCTGAGTTCCTTCCTTCTGAAAGAAGTACTTTTCAACTTTGAAGTCCTTAGGAATTGTTTTTTGGCATAATCTATCCACTCTGTCCCAAGCGGCTTTGAAATGTTCCTAATTTCTCTCAGATGATCTTTTTTGGATTTTAAAGACAAAGAAAGCGTCTATAGTTTCACTTTGAAGCTCTTCAGAAAAAGTTCCTAGGACACTTACCATGTGGTAAAGAAATTTAAAACACAAGATAGGTTCAAATTCGGGAACAGGGCCATCCGTTGGACCCGCCAAGGGCCACAGGGCGAGGAGGGCCTTTTATGACGACAGGTGGTGGCCTCTCAGCCTCCGAACATTGCTTCTCCCAACCACGGTGTTCTAGAGAAATCATCTCACCTCCTACACACTTCATCTGCACCCCACTTCCAAAGCCCGGGAAAATGCCTTCAGAAGGTACACTGTGTCATGCCAACAACGTAACAGAGGCCATCTGAGGTCGTCCCTTTCCTTACGGAACTTCACTATTACCAGAACCAAAAGAAGCCCACCTCCTCAAACTCCCTTCCGTGCCTCTCAGCGCGCTTGGTACCTTCCAGATCTGTTGTCATAGACCTGGAAGCACATTCAACTCAATTCCACTTTGCTGCCTTTTTTTTTTTTTTTGCAGGTATATATATATATATTTTTTTTTAAAGAATTTTTATTTATTTATTTGACACACACACACACAGAGCACAAGCAGGCAGAGTAGCAGGCAGAGGGAGAGGGAGAAGCAGGCTCCCTGCTGAGCAAGGAGCCGGATACGGGGCTCGATCCCAGGGCCCTGGGATCATGACCTGAGCCAAAGGCAGTCACTTAACCAACGGAGCCACCCAGGCATCCCTACAGGTATATTTTTATAATCCTGCAGGAGACCATCGATCCCAGTCAGCCCATCAACATCCGCGAGACCCAAGAACCTCTTTAATTAAACCTCCTGGAGGAGAACTGCCCTCCCTGCTTCCCAGTTACAAGTGTGCTCCTGCAGGGGGGGCAGGACCCTAGACTGAGGGAGCTGGTTCCCTCTGGTCAGAGAGGAGGGCAGCAGAGAGCATCTTAGGTGAGACTCAGATCTGCCCAATGCCAGGGGAGCGCCTGGTGCTGGGAGCCACCAGAGAGCTGGGGCCAGCAGCCGTGGGTGGTCTGGAAAGACCTGCGGAATCCTTCCCTGTCCCAGGGAGATGGGGACATAGAAGCCACCCTCCTGGGGCACCTGCAGGCACAGTCAGCCTGTTCGCTCGCCCCGGGGCCGCGGGCGGTTCCAGCTACAAGAATGCGTAGGGACAGACTTCCCTCTAGGCACAGCTTTGGCTGCGTCCCCTAAGTTTTGGGCTATTGTGTTTTTGTTATCATTTGTCTCAGGATGTTCTTCAAATTCCATTCTGATTTCCTGTTTGACCCAGTGGTTGTTCATGAGTGTACTAGCTGGTCTCCACCTACTTGTGAATTTTCTCATTTTCTTACTGTTATGATTTCAAGTACCATTTCACTGTGCTTGGACAAGATACTTGGAATGATTTCAGATGAGTGGATAAAGAAAACGTGGTATATGTATATACAGTGGAATATCACTCAGTCACGAGAAAGGAGGAGATCCTACCATTTGCAACAACATGAATGAGCCCGGAGACCATCGTGCTAGGGGAAATAAGCCAGACACAGAAAGACAGACACAGCATGATTTCACGTATATGTGGAACCTAAAAAACATTGAATTTTTTTTAGATTCAAAGCCGAGAGGAGAGCAGAGTTTGCCAAGGGCTGACGGGTCAAGGAGAGAGGCTGGTCAAACCAAAGTTTGGGTTGTATAGCATGTATGAGCTCTGCAGACCTGACGCACAGCACGGGCTCCGTGGTTAACAATCCCATATTGTGTGTTTGACCTTGACTAAGAGGGTCGGTCCCGAGTGTTCTCACACAAAGAACCCACAAACACCTGTGAAGAGACGGACATGTCCATCAGCCTGGTTGCAGCGATCCCTCTGCCACTACCAGAACATCACCTCATGCACTTACATTTCTACCATTCTTACCTGTCAATTATACCTAAATAAAGCTGGGGGGAGGGGCACCTGGGTGGCTCAGTGGGTTAAATCCTCTGCCTTTGGATCCGGTCATGATCTCAGGGTCCTGGGATCGAGCCCCACGTCGGGCTCCCTGCTCGGTGGGGAGCCTGCTTCCTCCTCTCTCTCTGCCTGCCTCTCTGCCTACTTGTAATCTCTCTCTCTCTCTCTGTCAAATAAATAAATAAATAATCCTTAAGAAAATAAAGCTAGGGGGACATGGGAACTTAATAAGATGTATATGGACATTCTGGGGGGAGAAAATGCACAGAATAGACAGTGAGCACCAGACAGAACCAGCAGTCGGGAGAAAGCCCGCAATCCAGTCAGAGTGGCGGGAGGAGACAGACCACAGCCTGCACACAATGACACAAAGGAAACAATCAGGGCATTTTCTTTTTTAAAATTAGATGGAAAAGAAAATACTTTCCTGAACAGGGAAGCATGATTTTAAATTTAACACGAACTGGAGGAGAGGATGGGGAGCTGGGAGCAGGTGAAAGAGATCATGCAAAACCCAAGGCAAAAGTGGAAGAAGACAGAATACGTGTGGAGGAAAACGAGCGCCTAGGAGGGGAGAGGTCCAGGAGACATGGTGTGTGAAGCCTAAAAAGCCTACAAGGGGAGAGAAAACCCAGGAAATGGAGGAGAAGCAATAACTTTAAAACAAGAAAATTTTCCGTGGTTCAAAGAAAGATTCTGGTTTGCAAGGGCTCATTGGATTCCAGGCAGGAGTGATGGAAAAAAGCAGACATCTAGGCATGGCCTGGGAAGAGTCCTGAATTCCATGATTAAAGGGAAAACTCTTACAAGCTTCTCGAAGGACGGAACACGTTACATGGGAGGAAAGAGAATCAGATGGAAACCACACATCTCCTTGGCAAAGAGAGAAAAGAGTGAAGCAGCCTATGCCAGCCAAGGTGCCGTGGTGCTCATGGGGACACAAAAGATGCCCGGCTCCAGGGAGGCTCCCTGGACAGGGGGAAACACCAGGTAAAGGAACCTAACTGGGCAATAATTGAATCCGACTGCAGACAAGGGAGATGAAGAAAAGGGGAGGCCATTACCCAATAGTGAGCCGAGAGCCTACCAATTCATGTGTAGTTAGCGATGGAGTTTGCACTATAAACAAAAACAAAACAAAAAAACACGGAAGAGAGATGTAATAACACTGACTGGTAGCTTGCAGCTAAAAGTGCTAAATAGAACTTTTTGGCATTCCAGAAAAAGGAAAAGGGAAGGTCAGCACGAGCAGAGGACGACCTAGAGTGGAGCTTCCAAAATGGGAAGGAAAAAGAGGAATGACCAGCGTTTTTGTCACTTGTTCCATCATTTTCTTTCTTTTTTTTAATTAAAAAAAATCTTTTATTACGGAAACTTCTAAACACACTGCAAGAGAAGGAACACCACAAGGAATCTCCGTGGACCCAAAACTAAGGTTCGTTACTCATTTTTTTCCCCCCCAAAAGCCAGGAAATCCTTGACTATCTCAAAACTCTATGACATTTTAGTTTTTATTTTTCCTAGCAATTTATTTAGAATTGGCACACTTTTGTAGATCTCAGCACTCATCCTTCCTGATGAGAAGACTTCTTCTCCCTGAGTTCTTTTTCCCATCTCCGGCAACCCCCAAATGATGCTTTCACAAAAAGACTGACAAGGCATGCTCTCTTCCCAGTAAACTTTCCAGCTTTCCCACAGCTCATTTTGTTTATTGTCGACAAACGGGCAGAAGTCACAAAATGAGAAATCTCTCCCATTACCAAGACCCTGAAAAAATTCTATAATTTGCACAAAACTTGTATTTTTGGTGGGTTACGTCGGCCAGCATTCACTCAGGAAGCGGCACCTGGCTCAGAATGGTCGCACGCCCTCACGTCCTCGGACTTGGGCGCCAGGTGTCGGTGATTCTGGAAAAGTGCATACCATCACTTAATCAGCTGGGCAGCTTCGAGATTCCTGGGGGAAAATGACCACAGGCTGTATTTAAATAATCACAATTACTAAGAAAGAACCCACGGCTGACTCGGGTCAACCCGTTGGAAACTGAGGAGTAGGAGATGTTCGCCAGTTCGCCAGCAAGTTGAGAAACAAGCCGGCAGGAAGGCAGGCTGGTGACCCCGGGGGCGGGGGGGGGGTGGGAGGGCACAGGGGTTGCTCTCAAGCATTCAGGTTTTCCTCCGTTGTTTCTTTTCTTTCTCATTGAAAATGGATGATTTTTTATTTTATTTTTTACATTGCCGCAAGACAAAGAGGAGAGCCATGCTTTATAATATACGTAACCAGGTGAGGTAATTTGGGAAGGCACTGACATGCTTCTGCTGATGCTAAGTTTCTTTTTGTCCAGGAACCTGGGTCCAGGAGCACCCAATCCCTACTCTGCCGGGTCCTCCCCCGTCTCTCCCCCAATCCGCTCTTGCAGCCCTGGATAAGCCCTGTGAGCCACAGTTTTGCCCCCACCTTCAAGCTACGGTGTCTCTGCCACAGACGCCTGGTCGAGCCTCTGCATTTCCTCTTGGCCTCCTCTAACCATCTTCCATCCCCACCCCACCTCTCAACCTCCTCTGCTGTGTGGCACCAGAGGCCCAGACCACCAGGTGGGAGGCCTTTCTGCTTCCTGCCAACACGCCCCCTCCCCACCACCTCCGCAAGTGTTCAGCTTCTGGGGCCTGCCGGGCCACCCCCTCCTCCCACTCCTCCTCCCTGGGACCTGGGTTCCAGACCCCCAGCCCTCTTTGGAACTCACCCCTTCATCTGCCTTTGTTTCCTCCCTGCTCTCCTCCCATGACCACCACCGACCCCCTACTCCTGCTCCCCCTGTTTCAGCCCAGCGTGGTTGGCCCCAGTAAAGGGGCACCATGAAAGCCAAGGCCTCCCTTTTGGCTTCCCTGAGTCTCCTGGAGACTTCTCTCCCTTGTCTAGGCTGGCATCTCTCTCTCCCTCTCGCCCGCCCCCTGCCTACCTCCCCCCACCCCGCTCTGCCCACCCAGCCCTGCTGCTCCTCTGAGCACATTTCTGCTGTCCTTCACTGCCTCTTCTTCCTTGGCTCTCACCTTAAATGTCCCCGGCTTCCTTTTTACACCACACAAACTCCTTGGGATACCTCCTCATTCCCATGGCCTTAGCTTTGGCCAATGAATTAACTTCTAAATTCACACAAACCAGACAGGGCAGGTTTTGAACCTTCCATTTGTTTTCGGCACAAAAACTTTTTTTTTTGGTCTTTATTTCCCCCTGAATTAAGAGTCACTCAGCCCATTTCAGGAAGGGTGTCCCTCCCCAGGGCAGAATGTAGACATCTCTTACCTCTTCCTGGGAGTGCCACGTGCCTGGCCCTGGAATGTCGAAGTCACGAGCTCTCGAGGTGGGAAAAATGATTTTTCTCTTGCTGTCAACTTGAGTCCCAGATACAGTGGGCCCTATCGAGGCTCTTCCTAATTATGGGAAAAGGAGGAGGAGGAGGAGGTTTGGGGGAGTAGAGGGGAGGGCAGCAGGGCAGGAAGCCTGCAGAGTCCGGGGGGAGAGGAGGAAGGATGAGGATGTGCCGGGGAGCCACAGCTCAAAGCGGGGGTCGGATGAGGATGCGCCGGGGAGCCACAGCTCAAAGCGGGGGTTGATGGTGGAGCGGTTGCCTTGCAGGTGCCAGGCCGGCAAGCAAGGGCCACTCAGGGCCTCCGCCAGCTGCCCAGACAGACCTGGGCCTCTGGGGGGAAGGAGGCGACCAGAACCACGAGTCAGCCCCTTCCCCATGGCTCTAGGAGGAACCCTAGACTGTGGTGGAGGTCTATGTCTGGGGCAGACCTCCTGACCTTGCACGTGAGGGCCTGCCGAGCACGCCCCAGTCCCGCAAGCTGGGAAGGGGCAGCAGACAAATGGGACACCCCAAATATACGCATGTCATGGACATTCATCTTCTCCAGGAATTGGCAGGCTCCCCTCCAAATTGTGCCTCCCCTCTTTCCTTGTCTCAGCAAAAAGGACCCCACACTGGAAGCCTAGAGATGTCCTGTAGCCCCTAGAGACCTCCCAGGGTTCCCTGCCCTCCTGATGTTTCCGGATGCTTTCCATCTGGAAAGCTTCCACTCCCTTCCCTCTTCACCGCCACGGCACCAGTCCTGACCTGCACCCCAGGCACCAGCATAGCCTCCTAACCAGCGCTAAGATCCGTTTCCTTGGCCCCCACCCTCCCCATCACCCACCCAGGCAGTCCACGCGGTGGCTGAAAGGGCAGTGGGGCCCTTGGCCAGACAGAGACACAGGAGGAGGAGGTGAGAGCAAGAGGAGCTGGGATTGCAGATGCATTCGGTGGCCGGTGAAAGGTGCAGGGAGGTCACAGTGGAGGGGGGGGGTTGGAGGTGGCCCTCCTCCCAGCACCACCCCAGGGTGGGGAAGGGAAGGGAGGGATGCAGTCCCACCGTGGGAGCCTCCTGCCTGCCCTTTCCCAAAGGAACCGAGGCCAACACCAGTGTAGCCAGGAATGTGGGAGTCCCTGGCCGCAGAAGCCCAGCGGGGGAAGACCCTGTGGGTCGCCTGGGGGGTGGGCTGCTCCGGGGAATCAGAGTTGTCAGGCGATGGCAGGGAGCCCTCTGAACAAATGCCAAATACATGGCCGAGTACCAGGTGTGACATGGGTGGGGAGACAGGTGTGGGACCTTGCCAGGGTGAGTCCACACCGTGATCTAGGGCCCGACCCATCTTTCCAGCCAGCCCATGAATGCCTGGCAGCTCTCGCTCCTCACAAGCATCTCCTGCCCTGTGTCCTGCACCAGCCTCCCCGTCGTATCCTCCTCGTGGCTCCAGAGTGACTAAAAGCTCCAGTTCACCATCCAGCCAACACAGACAGGAGGCGTCCCCTGCACCAGCGACTATCGGTCGGGAGGGGGGCTCTGCGCAGAGACAGTGACAGGGCCGTGTAGGAACTGGCAGGGGAGCGGGCTCACGGGGGCTGAAGTCCAAGCGTCTCTGTGACACCTGCCCAGTCTTCAGCCCACACACTGGCCCTTTCCCCCACAAACACCCCTCACTCTCTTTGCCCCCTCCCCTCCCCAGGCACCTTTCCTGACCCCTCCTGGGACTTCTACCAACTCACAACCACCTCTGCATGCCCCCAGTCTCCAGTGCCTTGAGCTCAGCCTGGGGCCCACCTGCCTGTGCTTCTAGCACCGAGCAGGTGCCCAGCAATGTCCTAGAGAACTAAGGAATTAAGGCAGAGCAGGTCTGAGACAAGAGCATTGTCTGGGTGGAGGTCAGGTTCTGCCTATCCAGGCATGAGTTTGCCATGACAACGACCTACCTCCCCACCCCTGGCCCCCACCCCGGTGGAGGGCAACCCCCTTCCGTGGGCCCATCGCACGCCTGCCTCCTCTGTTACCAGCTGGTAATCCGGCGTGGTTTTTACTCCTGTGCTAATGAATAGAAGAGCTAGAGGAGAGCAGGGTGAACCCCTCCCAGGGCCCTGTGGGCCTCCCCTGCTTGCAGGAAGCAGCTCCCGGCCTGCCCGGAACCCCCCTGATGTGCCACCATTCACGTCCGCACCCACCGTCACAGAGGCCTCCCTGTCAAGGCTCTGCCTGGCCGTGGCTGCCTTGGAGCAAGCGCAGGGGAAGCAGGCCCCCGTCCTGGACAGCTCGTTCAGCCCTCCTCTTTCTCCACACTTGGCCACACACGGTCACCCCTGCCCTGGGCCTGATGTTTTGCCTTCCCTCTACCTGGCACCTTCTAAACCTTTCCCTTACGCACAGCTCCCACATCAGCCACAAGGGCCTGTCAGCTTTGTGTCCTGAAAGCTTCTGGAATCCACCCACTGTCACCCCCACTGGATCCTTGTCACCCTTGTGGCTGACAGTTGCAGCTGCAGCCTCCTGGGCTCCCTGCCTTCAGTGCCTGGTCTATGTAGCAGCAGCCAGGGGACATTTTTCAAGACTATTCGATGTGCGTTGTTACCTTGGCGTGAAGTCCAGACTCTTCCCTAGAGTAGCAGAGGCTCCTGTTGTCTGGTCACAGCTAACCTTTCTTGGGGCCTGTCCCGCCCCCACCCAGAGCTCATGATATTCCCCAGACACACCAGGGCGTCTCCTGCCTCAGTGCCCTGTGCAGGCTGTGCCTATCACTTGGGAGGCTTTC
This sequence comes from Ailurus styani, assembly GCA_002007465.1. NCBI lineage: Eukaryota > Metazoa > Chordata > Mammalia > Carnivora > Ailuridae > Ailurus > Ailurus styani. Next base: position 378,199 of record LNAC01000740.1, read on the forward strand.
TCCCCACAGGTGAGCTGCAGTGTTGCTTGACTGGGGAGACATCTGTGACCCTTTCTGCCCACCCAGACACATCTCCCTGGGCCTCAAGACCCCACGCCTCCTGAGGGCCTTTGACCCTAACAGTGTCATGTGCTTCGTCCTTCTCTGTTTGCAGGTGTGTCCCCTGTCTCGAGTCCGGTTCCCCAGCAGCGGAGCTTGAGACAGGGATTCAGGACCATGCAATTTACTAGGGAGACACACATAAGGGGGAGGGGAATAGGAGGGGAGGGAAGGGGCAGAATAAGAATGGGATCTCAGGTGGCATCTAGATGTGGCCTGAGCCAGGGGGCCTCTAGAACCTGACTGCACTGCTGAGCTGTCTCCCTGAGGTCAGGACACCAGCCTTTTTGCATCTCTGTAGCAGCCTGTCATTGGCTATGTGGGGCAGTGCGGGGGAGGGTGTGAACTTCCTGGGGAGATGGTTGTCATTGGCCAAGGGCAATTTGCAGTAGGGGTGGTCACGAGCATTTGCAGTCATCACTCCCACAGTGGGGAGATAATGGAGGCACAGGCTGTGTAAAGGGGGATTGGCAGGGTACCAATAGCATCTGCCCTACCCCCTGCTCAAGTGGGACCTCAGACAGATTTCTGAAGAAATGAAGACTAGGTGGGTTCTTGGCCCAGCCGGCACTGACCTACTCCAAGCCCACAGCTGCACTGCTGCTTTTGGAGGAGGTCCTGCCCATGGCAGCCTCAATTTCAGTGAGTGGAAAGAAGTCCAGACATCCACCCCCTACCCAAGGAGGGACTCTGAGTCTACCCCACCCCCTGTCACTAAGGGTCCTGTAGATACCTGACCTTGCAGATGGGAGCTTTAGCCAATGTTCTCATTTAGTCCTCATAGTTAGCATTTTACAGATGGGAAGACAGAGGCTCAAAGGGGTGAAGTGACTCCATGTAGGTCAAGAAACTCATGAGTGGAGGAGCTGGGATTGAAACCCAGATCTGAGTGACTCCCTGCGAGGTTCTTTCCCCCAGTAAATGAATCGCCTTGGAGCTAAGCCCTTCCTGCCCACCATAAGAGACTGACACGTCCAGGGTCATCTCTGTGCCCCACAACAGGGCTCAGCTAAAGTCACAGTCCCCAGGGGCTGCATCTGGTATTTGCATTAGTTGGGAGGCCCATGCATACATTTTGCATATAATTTGCATAACGATTACATCTGGTTTGCATGTGTCGACATTGAGGCCCCATCAGTACAATTTTTAAGTTACTTCTAAACAACTCTCACTCAATAGAAGTCCATTCAGGCTTTATAGAGTCCAATTTCCATGATTTCTGGCGTCTCTCCCAGGCCTTGACCTAGAGGATGCACCTCTACCCACCCCCTGGGGGCCTGGAGAAGCCCTGCATCTGCCTCATTAGAAAGGGTCGCTCCAAACCCCTGCCCCAGAAACGTGTATGGACTTGACAGTGACTGTTTTTGATGGTGTGGGTGTAATCAAAACACCGAATGGGCTTTGAGCATGCTGGTGTTTATGTTGGGGAGACAGTGAGGCCTGGGGCAAGATCCTTGCTGCACAGAACTTCCAAATGTGGCCCCTTGTAGGGGGGCCATGCACACTCAGAAGAAAGGACATGGGGTGGGGTGGTGGGCAGGGACAAAGGACTGACAGAGTCAGGAGCCTCTATCCTAGGGCAGGTGCCCTCACCGGTTGCCTGAGGGGTGGGGCCTGCCTCTCCCAGTCGCAGGGGGCTCATCCGTGGTGAGAAGGGCTTGTGCCACAAAACTGGTTGTTCCAAGAGCTTTCTATTCCTGTCTCTTTTAGGGGAACTACATTCTGTAAAATGCGGTGAGGCTCTCAATGATCTCATGTGGGCACCTGGTTAAAGCAGGGAGAACATGCTTTACATGGTGGGGTGGAAGGAGCCTGGAGAGGGAAGAGGAAACTCTTTGGCCTCAGAGACGAGCTCGGAGGTAAGGAGGAGCTGTTCCAGGTGGGCGGGATGCCAAGCACCGGAGTCCCACGTGACCTTACCACCAGGCAAAGCTGCCTCTCTCTCTCTCTCTCTCTCTTTTAAAGATTTTATTTATTCATTTGAGAGTGAGACTGAGCACAAGTAGGGGAGGGGCAGACGGAGAGGGAGAAGCAGACTCCCGGCTGAGCAGGGAGGCCCCTATGGTACTCGTTCCCAGGAAGTAGAGGTCACCCCCTGAGCTGAAGGCAGACCCCCAACCATCTGAGCCACCCAGGCGCTCCAAGCCTGCATCTCTGCCGCTGCCAGGGACCCAGTCTCCCATCTTCTCCACCCCCAAAGGCCAGTTCCCACCAAGATCCTGAGCATCTCCTCTGCCGAGGTCCTCCCTTCACCCGCCTCCCCCAGGATGGGCCCCAAGGCTGGCTCCCAAAACTGTTCCAGTTAAAGAGGGTGTTTGATGTCAGCCACCTGGAAGGGGGCAAATGGGGTCCAACTGTTCTTTCAGCCCCCTGGTATATGGACTTTTCCAAGTTCAGGCAGGGTCCAGCCTCCTCCCTCTGAGTCGTGGGCCCCACATCTGGGTTGGGTAGGGAGTGAGAGGCAGGGCTAGGGCCCCTTGGAAAAGGATCACAGCTTCTGTAGTGTGAGAGTGGGGGGAGGAGGCAGGGGGGTGGATTCTTCTAGAACTTCCTGGGAGGTGCTGCCAGGCAATCAGAACCCAGCCCCAGAGTGAGGAGCCTGGCTCTGTTCACGTCCCACCCAGATGTCACTGTGAGTGCAGTGAAAATCCAGTGGTTACAAGGTCAAGAGCATGTTATGGATACCTCGTATCCTGCCCCCAGCAGATGGACATCTCTGTTAAAGGCTGGAGAATATAAAAGCACATTCAGTGGAATTGTGGCAGAGGATGAAAACTGTCTTAGACATCATTTATAGACATCAGAGACCCATTTAAGCTAGTTCAAGTGATGTGGGTCCTCAGAAGCTGACAGGGAAGTCAATTACCAAATGGCTCCTCCCACACCTCTCCCAGAGCACCACAGCCCCGAGACACAGCCCTGTTCTCCTCCGGCAAACTCTCTTGCTTGGCCTTCCCATAAGTTCTGCATAGCTATGGCTACAGCACACCAGGATCTGTCCCTTCACCAGCCCTAGGGACCCTGTCGTGGACTGAATAGTATTCCCCCCAAATTCATGTCCACCTTGAACCTTAGAACATTGATCTTACTTGGAGAAAGCATCTTCACAGATGTAATGAGTTAAGATGAGGTCAGACTGGCTTAGATTGGACCCTAAATTCAATGATCAGTGTCCTTATAAGAAGAGGAGAGGACACAGAGACAAAGGCCCTGTAGACACACAAGTTAGAGGGCCACCTGAAGACACAGCAGACAATGCAGTGAGCAGCCTCTTGCCAAGGAGTGCTTGTGGCCAGCAGAAGCTGGAAGAGGCAAAGGATTCCTCCTGAGAGCCTGGAGGGAGTGTGGCCTGCTGGCCCCTTGATTTTAGGCCCCTTGATTTCCAGGATCAGGGGAGAGTAAATTTCTGTTGTTTCAAGCCACCAAGTTTGTGATTATTTGACACAGCACCCCTAGGAAGCAAATACACCAGGAAATTCCCCACCTAGAAGCTGGGTCCCCTCAGCCTGTCTTCCAAAGCCTAGGAGAGGGCAGTCGGCTCACTTTGATCTGGTGTCTGCTTCCCCCACCAGGAACCCACAAGCCACTGGGGCTAGGAATGGGCAGGGAGCACAGAAGTGAGTCCCAGAGCTGTCCCCATGTACACCCTCATATCATCGCTTTACCCAGAGGGTGTGGATTCACATCTTGGGTTGGAGGAAGATTCTCCGGGTATGCCCAGGAGTTCTGTGACTTCCACACACCAGTTGGCTACTTGGGTAAAGACAGAAGGCTGTGGTCACCTGTGCTGACGAGACAAAGCCAGGAAGAAACACCACCCTGTGGGATGACAGAATCAGGATTCAAGAAGCTCTTTGCAGATTAGAAAGTCAACACCACGTTGAATGAGAATGACCATGAAGGCCAACTCTTGGGTTCCAAGAGTCTCACAAGGGAAATAGGGATGAAGCCTGCCTTCGCAGCAGCTCCTTGTGAGAGAGACCTAAATGTTGGCTTTGCCCGGTGGCTGATAACAAGCCAGTGCTGTGGTCCAGCTGGCTAAGAGCTCTGGTTGCCCAGAGAGAGGCAGAGCGTCTGCTGCTTGGCTGCAGAGGCAATGGGGGTCTGGGGCTCCGGGCAGTCCACACCTAAGACAGACCGAGGAAACACGGACCCCAGCAGGGAACCAGATGGACCGCCTGGACCCCGACTGTGCAGCAGAGGGTTGGTTTAAGATGCCGCAGGGAGGGGTCGCCCCAGAGTTGTTATCAGTTGTCCTGGTCACCTCCAGACGGTGTGAGGAGGCACAGCTAGCCAACGGGGACCTTCTGGGGCCTGTTCCAAGGCGGTGGCCGTGGAGGTGTTGCTGGGGCGCCCCCAAACAGGGTCAGGCCTCGGTTTGCCCGGGGTGGGGGTGGGGGGCCCTTCCCGGCAGCGCGGGAGGTCTGGCCGCGCGTCTCCGCCGCGCACACGGGCGACGGCGGACGGGTGTGTTCGGGGGCCTCCCGGGGCGCGACGGCCTGCGGCCCTGTCACCCCAGGGCCGCTCCCTCCTTCGCCTCTCGCGTGCAGGCGGCCCCTCGGGCGTCGGCTCGGGGCTGGGGCGGGGGGCTGGCGGCCGAGAGGGGGCCGGCGGAGGCGAGCGACGCGGCCCCGAGTTTATGCTAATCCGC